>JARCZZ010008993.1:0-16073 GCA_030323915.1 Brotogeris chrysoptera
TCAAGGCCAGGTTGGACACAGGGGCTTGGAGCACTGCTCCAGTGGAAGGTGTCCCTGCCCGTGGCAGGGGTTGGAGCCGGAGGAGCTTTACGGTCCCTTCAACACAACGCGCTCCGCGGCTCCGTTACGCACAGACATTACCCAGGTCCCGCGATGCTCGGGGCCGCCCCGCCGCTCCTCCGCTGTCCCGCTGTCTCCCTCTAGCGCTGCAGGACCGCTGCGGGCGCAGAGGCACCGGCGGCAGCGGGGAGGGGCACGGACCGGGCTCATTCCCGGGAAACGGGCGATAATGGAATAAAGGACCAACGAATCCCAATTAAATCCGCGCTTCCTCCATTCCCCCCCCCCGTCGCCATGGCAACGGCGCGGCTCTGCCCCGCACAAAGATGGCGGCGCCCCGCCCCGCCGCCCTCCCCTTTCCCGTCCCCAAGATGGCGGCGCGGGGAGCGGAGGCCGAGGCGCTGTTCGAGGCGCACACGGCGGCCGAGCTGCGGGCGGTGGAGCGGCAGCTCCGCGCCGGCATCGAGCAGAAGCGGGAGGAGCTGCGGCAGATGGTGGGAGAACGGTACCGCGACCTCATCGAGGCGGCCGACACCATCGCCGAGATGCGCCTCAGCGCCGAGAGCCTCCTGGGAGCCGTGCGGGGCCTGCAGCGCGGAGGAGCGGCCCGGCCCGGCCCCGCGGCACCGGTGAGGGGATGGGGGCGAGGGGCGCGTTGGGGCGGGCTCGGTGCTCGCCCTTCAACCTCCTCTTCTCCCCCCTTCCAGGCTCGGCCGCCGGCTCAGGAGGGTTTCTACCGGGCGGCGGCGCAGCTGAAGCTGCTGCTGGACGTGCCCGAGAAGGTGTGGGGAGCTGTGGAGGGCGGGCGGTACCTGCCCGCAGCTCGGCTCCATCTGCTCGGAGCCCATCTCCGCCGCCAGCTCCAGCTCGAAGCGCCGCGGGCCCGCAGCAGCCCGGTGCTTGCCCGCTTCCCCATCCTGCTGCGGCAAGTGGCTGCCGCCAGCCACCTCAGGTGGGTTGTGGGGATGTCCCCGTCCCCGGGCAGGGCTCGGGGCCAGGTTGGGCGCAGGGGCTCGGGGCACACTGCTGCGGTGGAAGGTGCCCCGTGGCACGGGGTGGAGGTTTAAGGTCCTTTCCAAGGCGAGCCCAGAACCTGGGGCTCTCGCACCCCTGCCAGCGCCATAACCGCACCCGAACGCCTCGCTCCGGCACCCGTGTGCTCGCTGTGCGCCTCATTCCCTTCCAGATCCACCATCCTGCAGGAGAGCAAGGCCCTGCTGAAGAGCCAGACCGTGTCGGACCAGGCGGTGGCGGAAGCCCTGTGTGCCATCATGCTGCTGGAGGACAGCTCTCCGCGCCAGGCCCTGGCTGACTTCCTCCTGGCCAGGAAGCTGGCCATTCAGCAGCTCCTCAACCAGCCACACCACGGTCGGTACAACCGGGCTGCCTCCCTTTTAAACCCCTTCACCTCCTGTCCCTTCTTGCCCCAACCAGGGTGGGTGGGTTAGTGCTGGGAAGCTCACTGCGGTGGGGACGCAGCCACGGCATGGTGATGGGGCTGACGGCACTTTGTCCAGCACCAAAATGCCGTGATAATTAACAGCACTGAGGGCCTTAAACTAAGTTCATCTGTAACGGAATGAGTCTTCTGCCCTCCAGCCCTTCCCTGAAGGTCTCGCTGTAACCACAGGGCTGTTCACACCTCTGTTGGAGGGGCTGCCTCAACTGAAAGGCATTGCTCTGCAGGTGCAGGTATAAAAGCTCAGGTGTGCTCGCTGATGGAGCTGTTAACCACGACCCTGTACCAGGCCCATGCTCTCTTCTACACCATGCCCGAAGGGATGCCACGGGATCCAGCCCTGCCCTGTGGTTTGCTCTTCTCGACCCTGGAGAGCACCACAGGCCAGCACCCAGCAGGTGAGAGCACAGGCAGCTCTGTTTGCAGGCAGGAGGATACCCCCCCGTGCTGGGCTGATGCCCTGCCTGTCTGCTTGCAGGGAAAGGGGGGGTTCTGGAGGAGGAGGTGAAGCTGAGCAGTTGGTTCAGGTACCTCCCGCAATCCGTGGTGGAATTCCAGCCAGCCCTGCGGACCCTGGCACATCCCATCAGCCAGGACCACCTCAGGGAGACGCTGCAGAAGTGGATCGCCATGTGAGTGCGGCAGCACCCCCCCACCCCCCCCCTTGCAGGGCTCTCCCAGGCACCACACTGCAGCAGCACAAAGCAAACCCAAGCTCATTTACATCCTCCTTCATTCCAGCCAGGCTGCGTGTGCCCACCATTCCCTTTGCCCTGCAGTTTAACAGCCAGAGGCAGCACAGCCCCATCCTAACAGCTAGGCTGTAGCATTGACACACCAAACCACCTGGGCTGCACCAAGCTACGCGTCTAGAGCTGCTTTATTCTGCTATAAGCCACCAGCAAACAAGCACAGAGTAAATGAGGAAATCTCTTACCTGGCTCTTGATGCAGCACCTCCTCTCTCCTCACTGCCCTTCCCTAGGCTGGAGGAGGCAGCCAGCCGCCCTTTATAGGGCTGCCAGCTCCACCCCAGCATGGCTTGCCCTGTGGGGAAGGCACCTACGGGCCCTGCCTGCCCCTTACAGCCTCATTAACGGCCTCGTTAGTCCTGTGTCATTATCTGATGGAGCCAGCTGGTCCCTGCCCCAGCTGCTGCCCCCCATGTGTGTGCCTGCTGGCCATGGGATGTGTCGTCTGCAATGCTTCCCAGAGCCCCACCAGCCCTCCCTGCTGCCAGGGTTCTTGGGGCACCGTGCTCCCAGTTTGACACCCACTGTGTGAAACTGGGATCTGGGATGCAGCTGCCTCCCCATGAGGTACCCTCAGCCCCATAAGTGACTCTACAGACAAAGCCTCTTCAGGTTAAGGAGCCCACGTTCTCTCCTGCCTTCCCTGGGGCTGTGCCTGAGCAAGTCAGTGAAGCCAAACGTGTCCTTCAGGTGCAGCGAGGACGTCAGGGCGGGGGTCAGCAACCTGCTGGTGTATGTGAAGAGCATGAAAGGCCTCGCAGGGATCCGCGATGCCGTGTGGGAGCTGCTCACGAGCGAGTCCGTGAGCCAGAACTGGGATGCGCTGTGCCATCGCCTCCTGGACAAGCCTGCTTCCCTCTGGGAGGACCTGCTGCAGCAGCTGTTCCTGGACAGGCTGGAGGTAGGTGGCAGCTCAGGGGAGCTTTGCTCTGTGCTCCCCCTTGTCCACTGCTGGTGTTAGTGTGTGTTTTAAGTGCTAAGCGGCAGGAGGCACGTGTGAAAGTGCTTTTGGTTTTCCGTTCCAGACGCTGACCAAAGAAGCTTTCGACTCCATCTCGAGCAGCTCCAAGCAGCTTCTCACCGTAGCCTTGCAGGAACTTGAAGTCCAACCCAGCACCTCTGCCCCGAGCAAGCACATCCAGTTCGAACACAACGTGGCCCTGTTCCTGTGGTCGGAGAGCTCCAACGACCTGCCCTGCGACGCCGCGTGGGTCAGCGTGGCCAACCGCGGCCACTTCACCAAGAGCGGCCTGTCCATGAAGGCGCAGGCGCTCACGCCGTGCGTGCAGAGCTTCTGCTCGGCTCTGGACTCCAAGCTGAAGGCCAGGCTGGATGATCTCCTGTCCTACCTCCCCATGGACTCCTCGGCCAAGGAGGCTGCTCCCGTGGTGCAGCCGCGCTCTGCCTTTGACCGCTACGCTGATGCCAGCACAGTGGAGGGGCTGCTCCGTGACCGCTGCGTCGCCTGCATCCATCACGTACTGGGCTGCGTGCGTGAAGAGCTCCAGAGCACGCAGAGCCTGCTGGGGGGGCAGGCGGATGCTCCCAGTGATGCCAGACTCAACGCTGTCCTCTTCATGGCCAGACTCTGCCAGTCCCTGACTGAGCTCTGCCCTCACCTGAAGCAGTGTGTCCTGGGCCGGTCAGACAGCTCGGAGATGGTGCTGAAGGAAACCCGCTCCACCAAGAAGCTGGGAAAGGGGAAAGCCCAGGAAGTGAGCCCCGTGCAGGCCAAGTGGCAGGGGGTGAAGGCAGAGCTCCTGCAGCAGAGCCTGTTTGCTTACCAGATCTGGAGCTCAGCTATCACCAAAGTAAGGAGCTGTTTCTCCTCTCATCGCTGCTTCCTGCATGGGTTTTGCTCACTCAGCTCCCTCTGGTCAGCACTGCTGCTCCTTAGCTGGCTGCTGAGAGCTTGCTGTGCTGCTTCTATGCTCCTCAGTCAACTCGTGGGGAAAGGAAGTGGCATCTAGTGGGATGGTCTCTGTAAGACTGACTTTGAGAGGCATGGGGGGCTGTGGGAGATCAGCCTCTCTGCAGGGAGGAACAGGCTGCCTGTCCCTTGGTGCTCCTGTTAACGCTGCCTGTCCTCTGACTGCATGCTTTGTGATTTATGCTGCAGGGGCTGGTCGAGTGCTTTACCCGCACCTTGCTGCTGGACACAGCCGGTTCCGTTCTGGCCACAGCCACCAGCTGGGATGAAATTGAAATTCAGGAGGAGACCGAGTCTGGAACCACCGTAACATCCAAGATCCGGCTGCCCATGCAGGTACGAGGTACATCCTTGTGGTAAACACATAGAAACAGTCTGCTGGGGGAAGAAAAGTCTCCAGAGCCAACGCTCTGGCCTGCTGTGGAGTTTGCTTGGTATTACGAGCACAGCAAAATGCTCCCCAGTGCTTTCACTTGCTCTTTGAGATCCTTCCTAAGGACAGAGGAAGGAAATTAGAGAGTTGCTGCTGTAGATTCAAATGAAGAACAGTGGCCCAGATCCTGTAAAACTGAGCTGAAGGACATAGGCCTGGTTTATACTGAAGTAGGAAGCTGCTAAAGTAAAGCTAACATAGCTTAGAGACCATGGTAAAATAACAGGGTTTTCTTCCACAGCCCTCCTGGTATGTGCAGTGCCTCCTCTTCAGCCTGTGCCAAGAGGTGAACCGGGTCGGTGGCCACACTCTTCCCAAAGTCACCTTGCAGGAGTTGCTGAGGACCTGCATGGCACAAGTGCTTGCTGCCTATGAAAAGCTCATGGAGGAGAAGCAGGAGAAGGTACGTGAGTAGGGTGATCCCTCAGGATGGAAAGTGTCTGCTTGTGAGAGCTGGAAAGGGCGAGAACAGTCTTCCCCTACGTCCCTCAGAGATGAGGCAGAAAGGGATCAGACACCAGACTGCTCAGAAGGGTTGTTAGGTTGGTTGGTGCTTGATGCTGGTGTTTCTAAGCATTTCCCTGAAGCAGTCCTTTGATACCTTCAGCGTGAGTGAAGAACCTTGTTCCTGACTGTCCTATTTGCAGAAGGCAGGCACCTTCCCCGTGACCCAGAACAGAGCTCTGCAGCTACTCTATGATCTGCGGTACCTGAGCATCATCTTGACAGCAAAGAGTGAGGAAGCAAAACCCAGCAGGATCAAGCACGACTCCAGGTACGATGCGGTTCTGGGGTTCAGATACCAGCAGGAGCTGGTTTAAACCAGCAGCTTTATCAGTCCCAGGAGGATGCTTATCCTCAAAACATAGGAGCAGGGGTGGATTTCTGCAGCTGAGCGCTCGGAGATGGCGGCCTCACACACAATGTGTCTATAGAGTTAAAACCTTGTGCACCCTCCAGTCTTGAGAACTGAGCCATCTTTCTCTGGGACATACCCTAGGGAGGAGGTTCCTCTGCAACAGCAGATGCTGTAGGTTGTGGAATAGCTGGAAACTTCGGCAGTTCTACTGAGTAATTCCCATTTTTGCTCTATTGTGAAACCGCTCTGTTGGCCATGGCAACCGCTGCTGGGATGTAACCCCTGACAGGGCTCTTCTGCTCCGCTCGTAGGATGGAGAAGGTGATAGACTTCCTGGAGGGACACATAGATCCATTTGACTTGGACGTTTTCACTCCACACTTGAACAGCAACCTGAATCGCCTGGTTCAGCGAACCTCCGTGAGTTCAAGGCACAGGGAGGGAGCGGGAAGCAAAACTCCTTCCAAAGGGCAGCTTCATAAACTGCTTAATGCCTAAAGATAACTGCAGGCACTTAGGCAGAAATGGGAAGAGTATTTAATGCCAGCTGAAGATAAAGTTCAGCCAACAACTCTTTATCTAATGGGATTCACTGGAGCCTGTGCAGCTCTAATCGGGTTAAGTAGTGCTGAAACAGGCCTAGAACTAACCTACCGTGATAAAAAGCCGTGCCAATTAAAAGCAAGAGTTAGAGGGGGAAGGGAGACACTGCGTTCAAACTTAAACCCAATCCAAGCAGCGTGCTCACCACTGTATGGCCTGCTCAGCAGACAGCCCCTTTGTGCCTCCCAGGTTCTCTTCGGCTTGCTGACCGGGACGGAGAACCAGTACACGAGCAGGAGCAGCACGCTCAGCTCCCAGGAGCAACACATCGTCTTGCCGTTAGCATCCAGCCAGATCAGGTAAGGCATTCCTGTGTCCTGTTGGGAAGCAGAATGTCAGGAATTGCTGCTTCCCTCTGACTGACCACATTTCTTTCTTCTATCTCTTACAAGATTTGGACTGCTGCCTCTGAGTATGTCAAGCTCGCGGAAGACCAAGTCTGCTTCCAGGAGCACAGACGGAGTTCAGGTCAGAGAATGGGGCTGTACTCACTGTCTGGCAGTACTCATTCTGCCACCAACACTAGGGCTTGCAGGGAAAGAACGAAGTAGCCAAGCAGTTCGTGTTTAACCTCATCTTTATTTTCGGTAAAACCAGAGAACCGTTGCAGCAACACAGCACAAGATGGGTTTCCCCTTGACCCTCAACAAACCCCTGTATTTTGGGGGCCCTCTGCTCTGTGGTAAAGCATAAGCAATAACCACCATAAAAATGCAAGGATGAGGCATTTTGAGGTCATTGCATAGAAGACAATTCATTTAAAGATGGTTGCCAGAACTGTTGGAAAGACACAAGCTAATTATCTGAACTCCTTTCCAGTGGGATGCTGACCTCTAACTCCTGACGAAGCCTGACTTGGGTATTGAAGCCTGTGTGAGCAGAGTGGTTTGCTTCTCCTGCAAAGGCTTTGTGTCGTCTTGTTTCTGAGTTTTAGAAGTAGACAACTTATGTTGCTACATTTAAAACATCCACTTAGATGGAGTTCTCTGTGCTCTGAGGCTTGAGAGCCAAGGAATACCTCACTGCTACAGGAAGCAGTAATTATTAATCTCTTTCCTTTAGCTATTATTAACACAATAATCCATCTGTGGTTATGTCCCTTCAATGGGGACAGAAAAGGTCTGGTTTTATCAGAACTGTTACCTGAGATGCTGCTGCAGTTTACTCTGCAACTCTCGCTCTCCATTATTCAGACCATGAATAATGGAGACCAGACCAGACATAGCATGAGGGCTGTTTGAAAGCCCAAAGCTTCACACTAAAGGTATTCTTTACCTCTTACACCTCAGCTGGAGCAGAAGTGTGCAGTGGTGTGTGGCTTGCTCCTACCACTCCCCTTGCCTGCTGTGGTGGCACATGTGTGTTCAGTGCTAGCCACACTTCTGTCAACCCCTGACAGATGCTTGCTCCTTCTTTTACGCTCAAATGGTTCTGGAGAGGTTAAAGTCCGCTCTGAATGACATCAAAAGAGTCACCTGTTGCTAACAACAGCCAGATGCTGTGCTGCTGGTGCTCAGAACAGTCTGTCACTCACCGCCTGGAGTGGTGCCGCTTCGGTTGTGGTTCAAGCTCCCGTCGCCTGGGAAGAGCTGCTCTGTAGTCTACACCTCCTTGCAGTGGCTGTAGTTGAGGGTAGGGAGAATTCAGAGGTATGCTCTAATAGTTACAGATGCTTCTGTTATATGAACTACCAGGTTCCACCTCCTGTACTCACGAGAGCAGAAGACGAGGCGGCGCGGCCTGGCTCTTTGTTCAGGCAGCTTGTAACCGAGGAGGAAGACACAGCAGCACCTTCTCTCTTCAAGCTGGGCTGGCTTTCTGGCATGACCAAGTGACCCAGTAAACACTGAACCACCTGGCTGTGTGTCTGTCTTCACTGAGGTCGTTCTCCCCCCTTGGCAGGGACTTGGTGCTGTCAGAAGAGGAGTAGTTCCTGTCCTTAGCCAGGTCGCAGTGCGCCACCTGAACCAGGAGCAGGTCAGGGATGTCCGTGCCCTCTGGCCGCAGCTGCTCTTTCACCTCCTGTTCTTAGAAGTTGCTAGCCTTAAAATCAAGTTAAAGAAAAAAAAAGAAACCCCAACCAACCTACACACTAACAGGGAACAAAACATTTCACAGCTAGAAACGGGCACTGGAGCAACGTCAGACTCCTCTTGCCATCAAGTCCCACCAGTGTGCTCCAGGATGAACCCAGCAGGCGCCCGGCACTGCAGCTCCAGCCGCCTGAACCTTCCTGCTTCTAGTTTCACATTTCAGTACTGCAGCAGTAAAGCTCAATCCAGGTAAAGCTCGCCCTGCACTGAGCTAGGCGGGAAGTTCGCCACTGGAGCTGTCCTAAGGGATTCCAGCGGTAGCACCTATTCTTCCTGGCTGGGTAACTCAATGCTCCAAGGAATTATGGTGCCAAATAAAGTTTTTACTAGTTTATTGAAATTAAAAAAGACTTATAAAACTGAAGATGAACGCTTGAAAGAACTTTACAGAAAGCAATAAACTGCTAACGAACAGATTAGGCAGTCGACTGGAATTGGACATTTTGCAATCCTATAACACAAATGCGGATTCCTCAAATCTCCTCTTGACAAGTACTTTAAAACCACCCCAAAAATGAATCCTATAAAAATTGCTTAAAAGCCCCTTTTGCATTGCAATAGTGCAGCAAACCACAAGTAAACAATTCCCTGTTAACCTGTTATTTCAAATATAGACTGAAAAGGCAACAGGCATTTTGTGCAATTCCATTTTTAACAAACTTTTGAGTTGAAATATCAAATCGACACAGTGCTGTCCCTTCACAGAAGGCAGGGAGCTGCTGGTTCATCATGTGGGAAGGCGTCCCCGGCTCTGTAGGCTGTGAAAGTGTGCCTCCTTCAGGATCTGGTTGATGTGGAAGTAAGGACCTTGGCTTAGTGCAGACTGCTCATGGAAGGACTGAGAGGAGACAGGGCTGGATCCCGCAATGACGGGGTTTAGGCTGCTTTCTGCACCGCACGCTCTGTCAGGGCTGTTGATGCTACTGCTACTACAGCTGCTGCTGCCGCTATCGCTGCTGGAAGACTGAGACAAAGAGAAGGTTAATGGCAAACTCACACCGTTTTCTCTCCTGTCCACAACAGGAGACACCTTAGATAAGCAAACCATCTTTACAGTAAGTCCCTCCCTTTCATATTTCAGGCTCACGTTCAGCCTGATGGAGTGACTTAAATCCACCAAGTGCTTTCTTGGCATTCATCGCTTCCGATACTGCCAACCCATGGAAAGCTCTGCAGAGCTGAAGGGATGAGCAAACTTTCACCTGGAGGTTCACTGCCCTCTGGTGCACTGGATTTCATCTTTCAGTGTTAGACCCACCAGCTCTGCCCCCACGACCCACGTCAGCACTAGTGAAGTTTGCTGAGTTCATCCGAGAATTGGGAAATAAAGCACATTCCTGCTGAGCTGCAGGTGGCAGCGAAGGCAGACGGGGCAGGGGAGAGCTGCGCTCTTCTCTTCTAGCAGACACTTCAGGTAAGCACCATGCAAAGCGGTTTCCTACAAGTCAGTCTTTCTAAAATGAGATCTGAAGCACCCGAAGCAAGAGGCTGTTAAAAGCAGCTCAATTCCCATTTTAAGTCTTTGAACACCTTGACATACACACAACTTTTCCCAGTCAAGCACTGGGACAGCAGTGCAGTCCCAGTAGTCTTTCGTAATGATTTACTTGGCAGGACAGCATCAAAAACTTCCACATGCAGAAAAGAGAAGTCATGATTTAGCTCACAGAGAGGACAGGGCTCATTTGCCAGCATTACACTTCATGATAATGACTGGAAGAGCCTTAAGCATCATTTTCAGCGTTTCAAAGACATAAAACTCTTCGGCTTACGCTGTTTTAAGGGCTGCTAACGAAAGGTTCCATTCATTACAGCTGAAATGTTTCATTAGTGTGCGATAGGCTGTTCAAGACAACACTGGAAATATTTAGGTGCTTAAGAAGGAGAGAATGGCTACAACACCATCCCAGGAGAAGCAAATTCGTAAAAGCAGCCAGCAGAAGTGACAGCAGCTAAATAGCCCCCCCCATGTTTTAAGTATTAAACTAAAACCACAGAAGTCAAAGCTCGGTGGCCACAGCAGAGGAAGACCAATTTGAAGAAGTCCACAGTCATTTAAGAGTCAGCACCACATTCAGGAGGCCTCACTGTGGATATATCTGAAGGACGGTGCAAACAGCACCCACCATGTCTGTCAATGAGCAGTGAGAAATGGCCTAGGAAGGCACTGAATGAGGATTTGGGGTGGACCACATCTCAGTGCCACTGGAAACCCCAGGGCACTGATTCCACATCATGACAATCCAACCTTCTAAATGTCCTCGTTTTGTTAAGCACCAAAACCGCTTCAGTTCTGTGGCAGTGCAGCAAGCAAGACAACGGCACCCAGGCTTGCTCCAGCAAGGAGAAGACAGCAACACAGGGGTGAAGTCATCCTTGAGGAAGCAGGAGCTCCTCTTCCTAACGCTGCTAACACTAGAGAGGGAGCGAACACTGGAAGGACAGAGAGGAGGCAGGACATGGTGCTTGCTAGACCATCCCATTCTGCATAGAAGCACAGGTACTGAATGCAATGCTGTTAGGCTGGACAAGTCACAGCAGCCTTGGAGAGAAACCCACCGCACAGGACACTTTGTTGCCTTTTAGTCTCTGTTCCTTACAGTTTTTCGTTACAGCCACCTTCTGCAAATGAAGGTAAAAATCGAAATGAGAACCCGCTGCAGTTTCACATCTCAACAAACAGTTTAGAGCAGTTAGTGACGATTATTTTAGGCATCTCGCATCTTTTTAAAGCCAAGACTGTGTCCTGGGACGTGCTTCCTGCACCTAAGGCTGTTGCCAGAGCTCTTTGTCAGACCCTCTTTATTTCCATTTCTCTAATGCAAAAGTTCACTAGCACAGTGAAGCCCATTTATTGCCCAAACCATGTCAGGGACCTACCATTTCCCCAGGCTGTGGTGCACATTCTGTAACGCATTTGGACTACAATTAGACAAAAAAAGAATCCTTATAGTCATCATGTCAGCAATGACAGGCATCTACACAATGAAACAAAGCAAAAGGGCAAAAAGGAGCCCAGTGAAGGTTTATAAGTACTTTAAGTATCAAAAGGGCATCTTGGAGGTTTACCTGCCTCAGGAACATCACACTGAGTAGCTACAGAGGTTTTAAATCACTTCCAAACAAATGTCCTGTTAAACCTATTAACGTGATCTGTGACGCAGCATCTCACTGGGACAGGAACTGAAGCAACGGTCCTTCAGACCCTGCTGCTCTCCAGATCTTTCAAGACGAGTTTAACAGAGGCGTTATCTGGCTTCGGTTTGAATTCGAGACCTCAATCGTGTCACACTGTGGAGCGGCAGAAACAAATCCTGTGACGTGGGAGCAGCGGGGCTGCTGCGCGTCAGCGATCTCCACCCGTAACAGAGTGGTGGTGCTGAGCACTGGGGAATCCCGTGGTGGGTCAGCCCAACAGAGAGGAACCCCAAGAAATCAGGTTTTACAGAAGTTATTCAGGAAGGGAGTGACCCAGAACGCTGCAGACTTCCTTCCTTCCCAGGGAAAAATCAGAGCAAAGGGCTTTGCGGTGGTGATTCCCCGGGTTGTGGATTCTCCCGTGGCAGCCCCTCGGAGGATCCACTTGCAACTGCCTGACCTGACTTAACACCCAGCGAGGAAAGGGCTTTCGGTGAATGTATAACCAAGCAGCAGGGACAGCACCAGAGCTGACCTGGTAAATGGAACAGGCCGAGCAGGAAGCAAAATGCGGTGGCAAAGGCTCTGCCTCGCTAATGTGTAACGTCTGCTCTAGTTGTAGTGCAGTGTTTCATCGTGTGCCAGTCCACAGACTGAGCTGCACAGCAGAGGTTTACTATCGTCCTCAGGGTGGCTGTCACTCAGGGGTGGATTGTTCCAGGAGATGCACTTCATTACAGCGATGTGCCAAGAGCCATATTGATCGAGATGGAACAGAACCTCAATTTCCCTCTTGTAAAAGGCAGAGTGAAGGATCCCGTCTCCCCTGGGTAAAGGGACAGTCTAGTTGGAGAAATCAGCCAGGTCCTTTTGCATTCAATCCAGCTCATGTGAGACCCAGGGCTCAGAGGGAGGGACTGAGGGACAACACCACGCACCAGCCCGTTTGAACTGCCACAAAGAAAAATACCTCCCTTCATCCTGAACATACTGCTGTCAGTAAAAATAAAATGGGAAAAGATCCTGACAAAATCCAAGTGCAGTTCCAGTATCACATTGCCTCATTTCATACCGAGCTTTATGCTCTCAGTAAACCACGCTGTAAAACTGCGACTTTCCAACAGAAGGGAGGCAAAAGGAATCGCTACTTCAGCTCATGTTTCACAACAGCAGGTGTGGGTATGCTCTCAGATGAAAAGCACTTCTCTGCTCTTCCCTTTGAAGTTACAAACTGCTCCTGCACGCACACTTTCCCTCCCGGCTCAATATCCCAAAGCCTGTGATGATTTTGAATCACCAAGAGCTGTCTTTGCTAATGGCAAAGTACCGGGAAACTAAAAGTATTACAAATGGCCAAGAATTCCAAAGTGCCATCAATCGGAAGCACTTGTGCACTGTGAGCACATGAATGCCTCCATTCGGCACAGGAAGTCCTTTAAGAGACATTCAACTAATACTGATTTAATCTCCTGGCTTGAATGCCTGGGCATGCTCAATGTGCTGATCCTACGGTGCAAGAAAACAAGCCAAAATACAACAAGCTCTATTCATCAGCAGCAACACGGTGAGTTTTGCTCCCTGGAGAAAGGGCAGACTGAAACCTGTGTTCAGCACCAACATTAGAGCTTCTCCTCGCCTGCACACGGGGGTTTAATGTGTTAAAAACAGACTTCCACAAGGCAAGTGCATGCAGGAAGCAGCAGCCGGGTGTTGACCTTGGGGTGGCGAGGCAGGGGGGCCATGCCCATGCTGTTTGCTGCAGACACCCAAACAAAACAGCCGTTCAGGACACGGTTAAGGACACCCATTCCTGCGGAGCTACTACAAGGCTATTTATTGACAGTTCTGTATTTCAACGGCTTTGGCCAGTCAAACGCCAAGTGTTTATATGACAAGCAAAGGTGCTTCTGCCACTCACCATGAAAGGCTTTTCCTGCTAGTCTTAATTTCATTACTCCTACTCCAATCCCTTGTTCCACACTAAATTCTTCCTCCTCCCGCCACAAAGCCATTAACTACTCTACACACGGAGAGGTGTTTAACCTGTTGGACAAGTGAGTCAGTGTCAGATGGCAAAGCAGCTATGGATGGTTCTACCCGTTATACCCGAGAAGCCAAACCACCTCATCCCAGCAAGTTCTACTGCTGCCTAAACAGCAATTCAGGAACCAGGAACAGTTTTCAGCACAACAAATTCCTTCCTGGTGAATATCTCAGCTCTTGGAGCATTTTCCATACAGTGGCAGTGGCGGTCCCATCAGCTACTTGTAAAGGTGTATGGGTTAAAAGTCTCCCTCAGAAAAAGGAATGGTGGGATACAGAGCTCTTGTCATTTTAACGTGGATATACATTTGAAACCACTTTTCTATGGTAAAAGATATGTTGCTCAAAAGCATATAGCTATTTCCATTACACGTACACTATTTTGTGCATGGTATAATTAATAGCTCAATGTAAGTGCAACAGCTCATAATGACTCATTACAGTCAATCTGCAGTGAAAAGGCTGTATAAAAATCTACCAGGATGTTCCAAAAGCCTTGCAAGAAATTCATGTTGTTAACACAAAGCAGGAGGGAGCCTCTGCTCCACACTCTCCTTCATAAGCATTTTGCAACAGAACCACGCTGCTAATGAGAAATGCACGCAGTGAAGTTTGGGATGATTAATACAGACACCAACTCAGGAAATCTGGCAGCAGTTTGGAAATCAGCATTTTATATATAAAGAAATCTCATAATATATTATATAATATATATATATTTATATAGCCAATGCACCATCCCAGAACACCTGACATGAGAGCAGGGAGACAAAAAGAGACAATTCATCCTGCCTCCAGCAAAAGAACACAGCAAACACAGGCAGAAACCCAACAGTTCGAGTGTTTTAGCTGCGAACGAGCAAGTCCCGCTTGAACTGCCGAGCTCCAGCAGAGCATTTTTTAACCATCAGATAAGAACTACTGCAGCCAGCACAGCTTGGATGCTTTTTGACCTTCTACCACAAATAACCATGTTACTGTGTGTAACTGCATAGTTGCAAGAGTAGATGGCCAGGCCAAGTGACCACACAGAGTCATCCACCCGAGCCACCTCCTCGGTGCTGGATATACCACACCTCATTTCAGAGAGCAAAACCAGAAGTGGCAGCAAATGCTTTTCTTGTATCTTCATTGGGTGCTATGAATGGGTGTTTGAAATACAGTAACAGCAATATTCAGGCCCCAGGTAACCAGATTCCCTGGAAAACGCTGATTTCCAAACCACGCTTTACAGATTTCGACCTCTGAAGTCAGGAACAGAGGTGAGCCTCATGAGACCACACACACAAAGTGTTTTCATCCTCCATGAATACAATCTCACAGAATACTCTAACTGTTATTTAGCTTCAGCATCAAAGGGAACAGACTTTGCCCGAGAAGGCTCTCACCTCAGTGTCCCAAGAGTCCTGAAGGACAGTATTCCTGGTACTACGCTTTGTCTGGGGAATGTGACCGTCATCTTCGCTGCCATTCCGCCTCCTCTTCCTGAAGAACGTTTGGGGGAAAAGGAGAAAAAAGCATTAGCAGCTTATTTATACCCCTTCTGCTTCGTTCTCTGAAGGCAGCTCGAAACTAAGGGTAAAACTTGAGAAATGAATGCTGTATCTAAACCTCTGACGTGCTGCGGTCTTTCACAGTCTCTTCTTAGCTGCTGTCTACAGAACAGAGAGGAAATGATCATGCTCTTCTCAAAGCAGCCAGGTTGATGTTTTCTACCAGTTCAAGGGACAGGGACTCACACCTGCCACTAAACCCAGTGCTGAGCAGCTTCCTAAATAAAGCCACTTGACAACACTCAGCCTCGCAACTGCTCTCAATACTCTGTCACGTCTCAAAATAAGCCTGAGACTCTGAATGACATCTGACAGGCTGAGAAGAGCACCTGGAAGAGCAGCAGTGACCACGCTGTCAATGAACACCCAGTTATGTTCACCTTGCTTGCATGAGCCTGCAGTTAGTGCCTGGGGTGAGTTTAGTCTCTCCATTCTAATATCACCTGAAGTCAAGTTGCAAGAGTATTTTCCATGTGGAAAGGAAGCTTTGTCAGAAAACACCTCACAGAAGACAAATCCTTCCCCGTATCCCATAGATTTGCCATCCTCTCATAACATCAACGCCGCTTCACGGCAGCTGAGTCAAAACAGCGACCCAGAATTCTGCAAAGCAACGTCCCTCAGTGTCCACAGCATTTCAGTACCAATGTCAGATGACGCTTCCCACTCTACAAACATCACATGCCAACCAGGACCTCGGCACGGTGGGCACTACCCAAACTACAAGAGCAGTTTCAGTGCCTAAAACCGAATACGCACTCAAATGAGTCAAAACAGCCTCGAGTGAGGTATTTATAACCGCATCTCCTCTTACAGACAAGCTCCCGCAGCAGACTCAGCTGCCAGTGTTTGCTCCACGCCTACAGAGCAGGAGCTGCCTCCTCACTCCGCAGCCCCCGGGTGCCCACAGCCCCCATCAGCCGCTGCCCACCCCATCGCCCTCTCCTCTCCCAGGAAGAGACGTTCCCGCCCCGCATCGCCTCCAGATCCCCTTTCTCTTCGCACCTCCATCCCCTCTGCCGGCCCCGCCACAGGGGGCTCAGCCCCTCCGTGCTCTACAGCCCCTCCGTGCTCTACAGCCCCCCCCGTGCTCTACAGCCCCTCCGTGCTCTACAGCCCCCCCGTGCTCTACAGCCCCTCCGTGCTCTACA
>JARCZZ010008995.1:0-17513 GCA_030323915.1 Brotogeris chrysoptera
GGGGGGGGGGGGGACGGCTTTTTCGGCCAAGGCACCCACCCAAGGGTGCACCCACCCCCTCTTCAGCCACCCAAGGGGGTTTTGCCCTCTGCAGCCCTCTGACAGGCTGAGACCAGGCACAACTTGTGTCACTGAGACTGCGCTGCAGCCTCCTGGGGGCAAACACAGGGGAAAAGGGGGGGGGAAATCTGGCTGCCCAAAGGCATCCTCATGGGGTGGGGGGTCCGTATGGTGCCCTCATCCCCTTTGCAAGCTCAAGTTCGCCCCTTTCCTTCGGGCACAATTTAGGGGGTCTCTCCCCCCTCCCCCCAGCCAATCCGCGGGCAGGCAGCCCCCAAGCCCCGCCCCCTTTTTCCCACTCTTCGTTTCTCAATGAGCCCCCAGCCCACCCTGCGGTCCCCAAGGGGAGGGATGCTGACCCCCAGATTTAGTGGTGGTGATGGGGGGGGGTGACACCCAGACCCCGAGCGTCCCCAGAGCCCCCCCATCCCCTCTGCCCCCTTCCCCTGCTCACGGGCTCTGGATGGCTCCGGAGAAATGCAGGCAGAAAATCCCCCTTCGCTCCGGCTCTCGGCCTCCGCCGCTTCTTTCCCTTCTTCCCGGCGGCTCCTCGGCAGCTCCCCCCGCGATGCAGGGATGCTCGACCCGTTGGCGTCAGGCCCTCGCCGGCAGCCAGGCCCCGGCGAGCCCGAGCCCGAGCCGGGCACGGGGCAGGCGGCGAACTCCCATTTCCTGCCTCCGATCTGCCCGCGATGAATCACTGCAATTTTACCTCCCCGGCTCTCTCCGTCTCTTGGAAGCAGCGGCAGCAGCGCTCGGGCTCTTTGGAAGACGCGGCTGCATTGGATTCTTTTCCCTCTCTCCCGTTTCCTCTCCTCTCCTCCTGCGTGCCCAGCGAGAGGTGATTTCTAACCCCGCCACGCACACACGTGGTCGCTGCTCGCCACCCCCTGCCCTGATGCTCAGACCCTTTTCACCCCGGTTTCTGAATTCCCAAGGGAGTTTTGCTCACCACGGTCTGCTTATGCTGGGAACAGAGAGGGATGGCTCTGACCTCACCGCAAACGCAGAGCCTCAGGTGCCCAAAATCCTCCAGCCGCCTGAAGGAAAAGCTGTCCCCAGCCTCAGGGATGTGCTTGGCTCCTGGAAAGGGAAAGCAACAGTTTGGGGAGGAGATGGGCTCTAAACCCTCACGGTGCACCCGAAAATCCCCTTCTCGCTCCCTGAGGATGCAAAAAGGCTCCAAAGAGCAGCGCTCCAACCTTGGGCCAATGCCAGTGCCGGCTGCTTGGAGATGCTGTGAGATGCCCCAGCAGAACCCACGGAGAAACAGTGGAAAAACGGAACAAGGAGGACAGATGGGGCTGAGGAATAACATATCGGAGCCCAGGCTGGCCAGGAAGCGGAGATGGAGAGGAGTTCCACCGGCAGCGCTGCCATGGGATGATGATTTTCCTGTTCAATTCCCACTTGCTGCTCTCAGGAGACATGGATTGGTCCTTCAGATAAAACACAACCAGAGCCACAGCTCTTGTTTTGGCCCAGTGCACAGAAACCACTTAAATTAGCAACTAAAACCCCAACCAAAGAGTTTGGTTGTGACCGAGGGAACCCATGGCTGTTTTCAGCACAGTGCTCTAATTCAAGGTGCCCCGCAGCCAAACTAAGCCACAGCCATGGGTGGATCATCAGTGTTATCCAAACCAGTGTTTTAACCATGGGGTGGTCAGTATGGGAATATTGGGATGAGGGAGGTCACAAAGCGCCCTACAGCTGGGCCAGGGCTCAGTGTTCCTATAAATACCTGCCCATGAGTGAAGCAGTTTCTCAAACTTGGTTCCCTGAAGTGCCAAACCCCTCTGGTTTGGTATAAGTAGCCCTTAGAGCCAGTAACTAATGCTTCTAATAGCTTTGCATCCCTGTGGATCACTTTGATCAGGGCTTTCACTCTCCCAGTTTCCATAACCGTGATTTTTGTTAACCCCCCCATCTGCACCCTTCCTATGGGGCTGGCAACAACTGAGGCCGATTCTGACATGGTTTTCCAACCTGCCTGCTGCTCAAGGCAGCACACTGGGACAGCAGCTAAAAAGAATACACTCAATAAGACTGTTTTCTCCTTTTTTGCATTTAATTTTTAGAGGTACTGCCACTCCTCTCAGCATGGAACACGCAAAGCTCTTTCCCAAGGCACAGTGAACAAAAACTGTCAGGTCACATAGGAATCACCAGTGCACATGGGCAAGGTAGGGAGTGCTCTGACTGCAGGTGCTGCACCGTTGAGCAGGGAATGATTTCAGCTGGTCTTTTTCTGTCCCCACTGGCCACTGATGGGGGGCAGAGGGAGAAGAGAAGCAGTAAGAGGTTCAAACAGAGCTTTCTACTTGCTCACCTTTGCTTCCAGAGAAACCAGGGAAGAGAAAGGTCACAAGTCAGTTGAGCTACAGTGCTCAGGCTAAAGCAGCCCCACTCTTTCACACTGGCAAAGTGCTTTTAACAATGCTTTGCCTCTGCAGCAATCCATGCTGATGGTAATTCCCTCCTCTCTGCAGTTCCAGGAGGAGGAAGCTGTGGTGAGGAAGAGAAAGGACACACAAAGCAGGCCTGGAATCTAGTTTCGTTTTATTTTAGCAAACCGTACGTTCTTCACTTATCAACATCTCTACATTAGCAATTGTATAGCTCTCCAACTGTTCTTTAAAAAAGGGTAAACAAGAGGTGACCAAACTCAGGCTCTTCGTCTCTTAAAAACATTGAAAAGTTGGATTTCAAGAAGACTTTTATATGTTTTGGTTTAAAGGTAACAGATGTGGCGTGGAAACACTAATTCAAATCACCCGCCTAACCGAGAACTACCCCTTCTGGAGCCCCTCTGGCATCAGAGGATCAGTGGATGCTGCAGTAGGTGATTACTGAAGATCTGACTCACCGTCAAGCAAACCTTGCTGGTCTGAAGGAGCCAAACGTGCCACCTCCTCAGCCTGCCCCTCTACCAGCCGAGCAGAAAGCAGCACCTCCAGGACTCAGTGCAAGCGCTGTATATACACTGCTTCTTCACAGAAGCGATAAGGACCTCGTAATGCAGGGGATCTAGGGAGGACTCTTTTGCCCTTGTACCTTCTCTTTAAGAATCACACTCCCCCAATCATCCTGTTCCTGCTGGCTAAAGATACAAAGATCTTCTGTGAAGAGTGTTTAAAAGCCAACCCTTCCCCCTCCCCAGAGGAACACCAGAAAATGGACAGGTGGGATATGCCCTAGAAGAAGCCCTACCATTACTGCAGAAATGGCAGATGACTTGTTCCAGGGCAGGGGCAGGCCAGAGGCCCAGCATTTAGCTCTAAAAACTCCCCGGGTAGCTTTTATTTAATTGGCAGCTTCCCCCCCCCCCCCCCCAAATCATTCAAGAAAACAAAAATAAAAAACCCCCATTAAAAGAAGTGTTGAAGCATCGGAACTAAAATACAAACGCATGTCTGACTTAGAAAACAAGACTGTGGGTTTGACCATGGCATTCCCTGACACTTCAAAGGTTTTACTTTTTCGCCCGGAGAGATTTCCTCATGGTGGATTTGCCCTTGGCAGAGGGTTTCACCTCCTTCCTCCCACTGGCTGCTGGTTTCTTAGAAGAGCTGCCACCAGAGGGTTTCTTGATGGCTGGGGCTGCTGGTTTGGCTTTCTTAGCAGGGGTTTTAACCTTGGGGGGGGGCTTTGCTTTGCCCCGGCTGGCGGCTGGGGTTTTCCTTGGTTTGGGTTTGGACTCTCTTCGCTTCATCGGAGGAGCCCTGCTCCGTGATTTTGGGGGTGGCCTCTTCTGCATCCTGTCAGAGAGAGACAGCACAAGAGCTCAGTGGAGGCGCAAATGGTACCCAGAGCAGAGCTACCGTCGTCATCTGCATCTTGGCATCCTCCTCCTTCACCACGGATGCAGCATTACATTTCATTAGCTAAATCCCAAAGAGCAACAACTCCTCTGGCAGATCTTGCCATGCTCAGCACTTCTCAATGCCCACAGTGCTCTGCCAGAGAGGTTTCCACCTCCTTCGTAAGGGATATGAACATACAAATAATGACAATGAATCGAAGTCAATTGTCAGAACAGTTTAGAGACCTGATCACCTTCCTCTCTAAATGCAGTTGTATTACTTAACCAACAACACTTATGTTAAATCCACATTCTGAGGAAGGCAGGCTTCATATCCGGCTACAGGACTGCAATAATACTACCGTAGGAAAAACACTTCCTAAGGAAACAATAAATACAGAAAGTCCCCTGTGAAATGTCACACTTCTGTAAAGCACAAAAAGCGACTTCAGAAGACTAAAGGCAATACAAAGAATAAATGCAGGCTCTCCTCTCATCTGGAGGAAAAAAGAGGTAAACTTCAAACTATGGAAGAGAGGAGATCAGTATCTCTGGAGCAAAGCATTATCAGAAACTTCTCCCAACACCTCTGAGCAACAGCCATGTGGATAAATAACCACACCAGGAGACAAGCCAAGAGTCACTTGTATCATCTGAACAAGCCCATTTCTCTCTCATGCTGTCATACCTCTTCTTTGGTGGCGGCTCTTCCTCCTCAGACTCTTCCTCTTCAGATTCTTCTTCCTCCTCAGATTCCTCCTCGTCTTCCTCATCAGATTCCTCAGAATCCTCATCCTGCTGCTTCTCTGGGTACAGCACATCTGGGCTACAAGAGGATTCTTGTCAGAGTGTGACTTGCTATTAAGGATATGACTCCAGCAAGCCTTTGGTAACCCCGGCAGACACTTTTCTAATCACTATGCTGCCATTTGGCTCTTTGTGGGACACTTAAGTCACCACCCCTGGGCTCCACGTGGCCCAGCACAATATACACTCCCAGCAGAAGAAAGGCTGTTTTATTCTCACAATAACTAATCTAGGCCATCTTCCCTCCTCCCACCTCTCCTCCACATCAGCATTAAGAAACAGCTGGGTCCTACTCATTGTGAGCATCCTTGCATTAACACCACCACACTACCTGCTCACGTGAACTCGTTTTAGCACAGAAACACTTAAATAGCCTCCATCCTGCAATAAAAGCACCATGACAGAGGATCTGAGAAGACTTAGCCCGATACCTTTACTGCCCTTAAAGGCTTTCCTTGCTTCCACAATCGCTAGCAAGAGCTTTATGTTCACTCACAGTCAGAAATCCAAGTAATGGCATTATCTAGGGTATGTGTGATATGTAGGGACAGGACAAAGGGGAATGGCTTTAACCTGCCAGAAGAGAGACTGAGATGAGCTCTTAGGCAGAAGCTCTTCCCTGTGAGGGTGCTGAGGCTCTGGCCCAGGGTGCCCAGAGAAGCTGTGGCTGCCCCATCCCTGGCAGTGTTCAAGGCCAGGTTGGACACGGGCTTGGAGCAAGCTGCTCCAGTGGAAGGTGTCCCTGCCTATGGCAGAGGCTGGAGCTGAAGGAGCTTTAAGGTCCCTTGCAACCCAAACCAGGCTGGGATTCTGTGAATGCTGCAGTTCATCAGTTATTAAACCCTCCATAAACTTCCCTGTAAACAGGTCAGCCAACCAACCTCTGCAGTGCCACCTGGCTAACCTCCTCAACACTTGTCTTGAACGTTGTTTAACAGCCAAGCTCTTTACCTAGGATAATAAGGGAAGCAAAGCTGAAAGGTTCCACTGAAGCCCTTTCCAGAAATTTGCTCCATCCAGCCATTCTTCTCACATTTCTGCAGTGTTCTCTTCAGTAGATGCACTGTGAAAATAAAATCAAATAAAAAAAAAATCAGAGGAAGGTTGTTACCATCTTTACCCACTTGTCAGACCTTACTGCTCCCTGCAGAGCCCTCTGAAATCAGAGCTGGAGAGTCAGGATGAGGTCTCCTTTGCTAGGACACCTGCAGAGCACTTAGCAAGTGTGGCTTTAAATTCTCCAAAGGATGAAGTCAGGAACAGCGCATGGTTTTGATGTCTCCACCGAAGGATGCTCCTTCGTAAATGCAATTCGTAGTGGCATGGAACTACTGCTGTCCAAATTTAACCCAAATCTCAACTTTCTACAGCTTATTCTCCAAACTGCTTTTTAAAACAAGTCTTTACCCTGGTTTTACTTTCCTTGTATCCCTAAATGTCAAATGTGATGCATCTTTCCCCAGTCCGTGTTTTTGTTTTCCTTTTTAAAGGGAAAATATCTGGTCTAGAAATACGACAAATGCACTTTTTATTCCAGTCTTCTGCTCCATGTGCACTGTGTTAAGAATTGTAAGCAAACCTGTGCAAGTACGGAGGATCTTTGGCAAAGGGCTGAAGTTCTTTAGTTAGTTCAAAACCATTTGCAGCTTGAATTAGAGGGACCATTTTCATATTTAGCTCCCTCCAAACCAAGGGCAGAGCAAGGCTGCCCTCAAGCACCAACCAAAGAGGTTCACTTGAGAAATGGAAAAATACAAAGAAACACAGGGGCTGAACTGTCACTTGAATCCGCGGGTACAATTAATGCAAAGGTATTTGCTCCAACTGCTTATTCCACACTACTGAAATAGGCTTTTATCAAGCACTGACATTTCATAGCATGAGAATCCTTTGGGACAAGGCCCAGACTGCTTCTGCTGAAATACTGTGCTTTGAATGGCACTGGAAGAGCCTGTACAGCTAATGGAGTTGATCCTACCCATGAAGTCACTACTGTTGCAACATTTTTGGATCCTCATAGTTCAAAAACTCTTTAAAAATCCACGCTTTCATAAAACAGGAGCAACACAAAACCTAAGGTTGGTTTTATTCTTTGTATCAAAGATAAATAGCCGCACAAAGATAAATAGCACTTGACCCCAGTCAAGTCCAGTTCTGAGGTATAAAAGGAGGAGGAGTGCAGAGCACCGGCTCTGCAGTGCGCACCCGCCTGCTTTTACATCTCATCACATCTTCCTCTGGCTGCTCTTAAAACAGAGCAGAGATCATCAAAATTCCTTTTATGTAACAGAAAGGGAAAGAAAACAACAGATTGCAAGCTGAGATTTCTTTATGTGACTTGCAAGACCGACAAGCACTCGAGGCTGGCTGAGCACAGGCCTCTGAGGACCAGGGAGAATTCCAATGCTCCTGAGAATAAATCATGCAAGGGCTTAGGATGCCTGGAAACTCTTCTCCCTTTCCCAAGGTTAAGAAGTCACACTTGACATCAGTCTGTAATTGGCAGAAGGCCTCAGGCAGCTTCCTTAGCCCACGTTGCCGGGAGGGAACATGTGCTCTCTCAGCATCAGTAAGTGCTGTGTCAAACTGATGTGCTGCTGCTGTGCTTCAGCTCCAGGTGAAGTGTGGCATCAGCAGCCTCCCTCCAGCCCATGTCTTAAGGAACAGCACCAGCACCATGATGCCACAGCAACAAACTCATCTACCTCTAGATTTAACTCTAGTGGAGACTGCTGTGAGCTCATCCTGCTTCAAATGACCTCCAGCACTGGTTAAACAACTGCAGTGGGCCTCAGGCCAAATAATGCACGTAAACCATTAAAACATCTGCTTTAAAGTGTCTGTTAGTATTGCTTCTGCTAATGCAAAAGCCAAAACAGACATTAGAGTCATTCCTGAGAACAAAGACATGCCAAATCTCTTTCCAAATACAACAGGATTGTTTCCCTCCTCACTTGCTTGACCTTTTAAAAATCAGACCCAAAGGACCTCAAGCAAAACAGTAAGAGGGGTGCCTGTGAATGTTTTAAAAGTTAGACTGTGCAACTTCTCTAAGTAAAAAGCAACTGGGAACTGCATTTATGCCAAGCTGTAGCCTTTCAAAATAGAGACAGAGATGAAATCAACGTGGTGATTTAAGAACAATAAAAGTACTTGAATACTATTCCCCTTTCCTGGGAACATGCTACAGACAAGAGAAACATGCATTATGTCTCAAGCTAGCCTTTGTCAGGCTTGAAAGGAGCTAATGGGAATTAAAACCACTGAGCATCTCTGCAGCACAAAGAGCTGAGCAGCTGTCAGTTCCGCAACAAGCTCGATGGAATACTTTAAAGGTGCTGCGCAGACACATCTGCAGCTGCAGGACTCTTTCAGCATGCAAAAGAGAAGCATCACACAGGCTGGTACTTTACCCTGGAGGTTGGAGTTGGTCCCTGGGTGGTTTTCCAGGATATACTTCTTGAGGGCTGTGGTAGAGCAGGTCTTCGGTTCGTTCATGGCCGCAATAGCAGACAGGATGGCGTCTTCCATCAGAGTCCCACCCAGCAGGGGCTTCTCCCCTGATTTCTTCAGCTATTTTCCAAGGAGGAAGAGAAAAGCATCAAGACAAAATTCTCCCAAACCAGGTCAGGACAAGCTCCTCTGCACCAGGTGGGTCGGCGCTCCTGCATCAGCACAGATATGTTTTACATTAAACACCGCGCGGGGAACGCTGCTCTCCCAGCTTTAGCTGGGAGGACAGGCCTAGTCAAGTAGCCTGGAGGGCTTATCATCAGTAGCATATAGTCCCAGTCCCTAAATACACTGCAAGGATGTGGCAATCTAAGGGCCTATCACTTAGGGAAGGAAATAAATCAGCTTTTCTTCCATCCCCCAGACCAGATGTACCCAAGAGACTTCTGTGGAACAGCCACAAGAACAAAGTGTTGCAGGCAACTGGGATACCTAGTGCACCCACAATAAGCGATGGAAAGGAAAGCTTACCCCACCATCTCCCCTACTGTGCTAGTGAGTCAGAGCTGAAGCAGCATGAGGAACACGCTAAGCAAGGAAGGCAGGGGGGGGCTGCTCCAGAAATGTAGACCCAGAGGAGAATAAGAGTCCTACTGCTTCACAGTTGGACAACTCCTGAACATGACAGGCTGCTAAAGAAAGGTGTACCCAATGAAACTGGGGCAGGGGGAAGAGGGGTGTTAACTTATATCCAAGGCTTGTGGTCAGCATAGTCAACAAAACAAGATGAACTCTGGCTCTGACCTGGAATGTCCCAGATGCTCCCTTTCCTGTGATCTGCTCTAACTGGCCCTTCTCTACAGCTCTCTGGAGGGCATTCTTCAACAGCTGGGGTCTGAAATACAGGAAGATAAAGCCTTACTGACACACACACAGACTGACAGCTTCAAAAACAAACAGAGAAACAAGGCTTTATACAGACAGTGAGCAGAGCAGTACTTACGAGTGGTATCTGCCTACCTACAGGCATTTTAAATAGAGATCTGTCAGCAAGTGCTGATTACATGAGAAAAACAATGTACGTTAGTGGAAATTGAACTACAACGTTTCCTTGGTGTCACTGCATCCAGAAACAGACAAGCTCCACCTAGAAGGATTTAATCATTTTGAAAAGCACATTTGGAGTTGGTGGGCAATGAGTCAGCTCACAGACAACAAGGGACTGAGTCCAGGCCCCTGCAAGAGGTGGCATACACAGCTTGCCGACCCATTTCATACAGGCAAGCTTAAAGCTTACTGTAAGCACATGCCAGCTAAGGCATCCAGAACCAAGAAGGAGAAGATCCCAAGGACAAGCTTCACATCCATGCCGCTAAAGGGGGCTGGTTTTGATTAAGGGTGGAGGTGCACAGTCAACGCTGATGCTGGCATCAGGAACAAAGACTGGGTGTGGAGGGATGCAGGAAAAGGCACAGCTTTTCCTCAAGTTTTCCTGCAGGCTCTAAAAGGCAGAGCACCACCTGCCTGCTGCAACACTGAACTGGATCACTGGGAAGCAAGGCAAAGCCAGAGGAAGGCTGTATTTCACTGCTCCTCTGCAGCTCTGCTTACAACAGCGTACTCCTGCACCTACCTTATATCTACTTTGAGTTTGGGGTAATACTGAGACACATATTTCTTGATGAGGCTGTAAGAAGCTTCCTTTGGCTCACAAAGGCGGGTGAAAGCCAGTGGCAGGATATCTTCCAGCTTCACTTGTTGCTCTGCAGCCGAAGTAGAAGTGCTTTTCTGAAATACACATACTTTACTCATGAGTGGGGCCTAAAAGTCTGGGGTATCTGAACCAGCAATGCACAGGGTAGAAGTGCTCCTGACACTGGACACAGATCTGCAAAATCAAGTTGTGTGAGGCAGTTCTTTAACAATTTAGAAAGTATAGCAGCTTGGGTTTGGCTGGAATTTTCATAGGAGTTTCTGGATAGTTTTGCAAATAGAAATTGCTCAGTATTTAACAACATCTGTATTTTTACATTAGTTTCCTTCCTCTTTCTACACACACTGTCCTCTGCTGCCCTTCTGACACAGGTGAAAGTCATACACACTAGCATGAAACTTAAACCCCGTCAAAGGCTTTCTACATAGGTCAAATCTGCCCCAAACCGAATACCTTAAACAGGAATGGGTTTTTAGAGGACAGAATGAAATCCTGATTGAAGCCAACTTTCCCTTCTGAATTTTCCTCAATCCCTTTATTACTGTGAGGAGGGCACGAGCAGTTAAAAATAAAGTCTGTTGTTCATACAGAAAAGATAGTGGGAAAATGTGTTGAAGTTTAATGGTTTTGATGCTGAACGGCAGCTTTGCAAACAGTCGAAGGGGTGAGGGTGTTGCTCACCAGACAGCTGCTAGCTGCATTCACCACCAACAAAAGCAAGCTCTTTTGCTGCAACACAGAGAAAGTAACTGGAACAAAGACACTGATAGGCTGCAGACAAGAAAAGTGATGTGTTAGCAGTTATCAGCTGTCTTGCTCAAACTTCTTGTGGAGCCAGTGAGCTCTAATTAAAAAGTTACACTGCAATTAGTTTGCTCCTGTTCCCTAGTACCAAGCGTGTCACTGTTTCCTTCAGCTTTAGGGCTTTTGGTCTCTCCAGAAGTGAAAAGATCTATTATAATACTCACTGGGTTCATCTATCTAAGCTGCAAGGGGATCAGCAATTCTGGCTAAGTGTTTTGTAACCACAGTTGTTAGAAACTTATTTCATGGACCCAGTGCAGCAGAGAGTGGAGAACCGTGGAGCTGGACTAATTGTGAGGACTAGGCTCAACCACCCCCTCCCATATCACATAGTACTACCTCAGAACAATATACACTCAACATTAGCAGCTTTCTTCCAGAAGCCTTAGGACATTGTCTTCTTCCTCCCTCTGCACTCACAGCTCATGGAAAAACGTTCACCTGACAGTCCTCAAGACTGAAGTCTTCAATTTATCCATGCAACAGATAGAACAGACAGAGCAGTAGCATAAAGCTCTCTTACAATACCTGAGAGGCATCTCTCTCTATCAGGTAAAGACAGAAGAGGAGCTTCCTGGTTATTCAGTTTTCTGCCTCTGAACCAAAGCCTAGGGGTTTAATGTAAACATTTTAAAACTAAGATTTTTGATTATTCTACTTTGTTTGATTTCTAAAAGTAACTTTCTGGATCTGATTTTATGGAACAGGTTTTTTAATTACCATACTTGGGGAGGAAAAGTACAGCAAGGAGGAGAATACTGTCTGGGTTGGGGTTAAGCTGCCTTTGGTAAGATACATGTGTTTCAGTGCAAGATCTTTCAGGGTACTGTTTCGAATGATCCATCTTACCTTTCTGTCTCTGGATTTTGGAACAGATTTTCCTGCACTAGCCACCACCACAAAGCTGCCAGAAGCTCCCTTTCCTTTTACCTAATTCGAAAGAAAGTCCATTTCAGTCTTTAGCAAAGTAACTCAGAATAACAACCTGAAAGAGACTCACTGACATCGTTACACAGATTTTGACTGCACTGTCACCCTGGTGATGGGCTATTATGGCAGAGGCCTGTTTGAACCCACTGAAGCTTCAGTAAGATCAGAAACTACAGCCAGACATTAACAACATACTCTGCTGTTCTGACCATGACATCCTAACAGACATCACGAGCATAAATTAGTGTTAAATGTGCTGCTGCAGAAGTGATAGTGCTGGACTTAGTTTGAAGACACAGGCTGCTGCAATGCTGTATGACACAACACCAAGAAACAGTCATACATTGCACAAAAGACAACTGGGCAAAGTGTCTGACTGACACAACAGTGAAATCCCATCAGTATCTAACAAAGTGGAGAGAGAGGTTGATTAACCTTCATGAGGGAGAAAAAGACCTGCCACTAGAGTTTAAGAACCCTGCATGTAATTCAGCAACACCACCTCCAGCGCTGCTCCACAAGGCAACTCTTACCTGCCTAATGATTCCTCTCTCCAGCTCTCTTTTCAAGGCTTGCTTTAGCAGATAGCCTCTCCTCTCCAGCTCCAGGGAAGGGTACTTATGGATGATGTATTTGCGTATTGCAACAACGGATGCACCACTCTTTTGAAAGCATGCCTGAAATGGAAGCAGAATATTAGCAGAAACCACTTGCACTGGAATGATCTTGCTGTGGGACTGGAGAACAGCAACTGAACTGATGCATCCAGGCCAGCACATCAACACAGAATGTCAAGCTGGCCTTTTCCTCATAATGCCTCAAGGGAATAAAATATAACTAACAAAATACTTAAACTCAAACAACACAACAGCAGCACAGCAAGTGCATGTCAATCACTCCTCTGTTCTGCAGCACTTACATGTAATGGCTTAAACACTAAATGGTACTACAAAATACAGTCACCTTTTGGCAAACCAGTGCTGTACAACAGGCAAGTTGGTGCACTAATGTCAGAGTTATTAAGTCAGAAAAAGTCGACAATTCTGTGTTTTTAAGAAGATGGAGGCTTGACATTAGTAAACCAGTAAAAAGCCTAAGCTGAAGATCACATTTTGAAGATAGAGCAGCTGGAAAGGCCATCCTGAAATTAAGGTGGGTAGAATCCAGGCCAGCTGTGAAGGCAACATGTGTGAACCAAGCCTCAAGGGGAGAGCAGCAGCACAACTACAACAGCACAGGGCTCTTCTTACAAGCAGGAGGGATACAGTAAACCCATCCCAACACCAGTCTGGAATGCTAGTTTACAGTATCTTCATCGGCCTTGAATTAGAATAAGTTAATGCTGCAAAGAGCACGTATCAAATAGATGGCTTAATCAAGGTAAATCAAGTTAAGTGCAGCTAGAAGGCACACCAAATTAAATGATGACAGCAATCAAGCAGATTATGTCATCCTCCCTGTTACTAATAATGTAATGAGGGAGGAAACAAATTCGAAACAAAGAAATAAGCTACAGGGCCTCTCATCATCATCATCATCATCATGGACTCACATTACAGCTCCACGGGCTTCCAGGCAGAAGCACACGTGTCTCACAGTGTTTCCTGCTGACAGCCAGCACTATCACCTGTACCAGCAGCAAGCTGAAATGTGAATTTCAGGCACACAAATTATTCTGCTTTGCGACAGATGAACAAAAGAAACATTTGCCTCCTGCTTACCCTGATGGCCTCAGTTAAAATAGCATCCATTTTGGGACGTGAGGTGGCAGCCATCTGAGTCTGCTTCTGTGCTCTAGCTAGCTGGCTAGCAGAAAGAGTAGCCCAGGCAGGAATGGTTTTCTTCACCTTCTTCTCCTTCTCCTTAGACTGATCCTTCTCACTTTGGAGGAATAAAAATCAATATTAAGACAAGAGACACTGTAAAACAAGCCAATAGCAGCACAACAACTCCTGAACATCTGACACTGAAAATAATTTAAGGAAGATTTTGAGATTTCTACTAGAAAAAAGAGACCCTGTCTGGATATTCAGTCTCACACATGTTCTAGAACAACAGCCACACGCAACTGGTAGCTTCTTCCTGAGAAATATAAGCACCTTTTTAAGGGACATATCCTATCTTCCTTATCTCTCCTGCCATCTTTTCCATCTCTAGAACTTAACTTTGTTCAGAACCCTACCCAATTCCCCAAATTCAGCATTAAGCTGAAAGAGCCTTACTCCTTTTTGGTTTCTTCTGAGGGCTTGGTTTCCCCCTTCTCTTCAGTCTCAGGTTCCTTTGGCTGTTCTGCTTCACTGGAAGCAGCAGGCAGGGTTTCAGTCTCTTGTTCTCCAACAGAGGCAGATTCCTCAGAGGTGATTTCTGCATCTAAAGAGGCATGAAAATGCATCAAGTTACTGCCAAAAATGTGCCTTTATTCTTCAGGAAGGTGGGGGGGGGGAGGGGGGGAGAAGAGGTGTGTGTGATAAAAAGCTTAAGAACACACCCCAAAAATTATTTCCCTCCAGACAATTTCTTTTCTCCAGTTTAAACAGATTACTTAAATGTAACTTAAGAAGTAAACAAAACTACTGAGAGGAGCTCCAATAAGGTGCAATCGGCCATTGGATACCAGAAGAACACCAAACACATAGCTTTTCACAGCACACTAATTCCCCCATCTTTCCTTCTTAACTCCAAAGTTACTTTTGCAATCATCCCTCATCAGAGAGGCCTGGGTGGGGAAGAGAGGAGGAAATGGCTTTCCCCTAGGCTGAGATCTATACATTTTTAACTCAGAAATGTGCAAACCATGCATCTCTACCAGAAATGTAGACATACATACAAGCAGCTCTGTTTATACCCAACTTGTTTTCAAACACTGCTGCTCCTGCACCACACACTGTGGCACCTGAAGGATTTTTAACTGCTCAATCCATTTTTCCAGACTTGGCAAAGCTTTAGATTGCACATGCACTGGCAGAAGCACTTGTCTATCAGCAGGATCAAATGCAGTCAGAAATCACCTTCCCAAGAAAATAAACTGGTATATTTTGCTGAGAACAGGACTTGGCTGCCCACGAGATAAGGTGCATATAAACTACCATTACCCACTTTTTGGATCCACCATCACTGCTCTACACAGGTTCTCTGTCTCTGAGAAGGAGCTTAATATTCCCACCATGTTCCTGTGCATATTTTTCCCATGGAGGCATCACATATTTAAAATCCACAGTGTATAAAGGTATGTATGTAAAAGTATGTAACTGATTTATTTGTGACAGCAAAGGGGACAAAGTCAGTGAAACTCAGTGTAATACTGAAATGACACATCCTGAGAAACTGAGGTGAAGCTGCTAAGACCACACACATTAATATCAGACTAGATTTTATGACAGTTGTGGTAAAATCCTCTTGTTTAGGAATAAATACACTGTTCTTCCATTCATCAACTCCACCTTTTGATCTCAAGCCACCTTCCTGACACTACTGAGACTTCACAATTTTTACCTTTACTCTAAAGAATGTGCAAGCTTAAAAGGGCCTTTATTTAGCTACGTTTTCATGTCTGGAATGTCAGGACTTTGCTACAGGGTACGAAGAACAAAATGAATGGGTCAGACTGAAAAGCAGCTACAAAACAAAACTTCCCAGTAATCCAGGAGAAGCCTGTGGAAGGGAGCTAAGCACTGGGAATATTTTAGTCTTGGCAGCGGGGTTTCTCAGGAATGTCAGAGCTCAAGCTTATGTTTGGATATACATTAACAATCCACTGTAGAATTATCACAGTACCTGCTTTGACCTCTTCACCTTCAGCAGGTTTACTTTTGGGAGGGGTTTCCCGGGGAGAAGAATTCACGGCGCGGCGGATGGGCATTGTGTCGTCTTCAACCTTCTATGGAAAGCATAAGAAAATCAGTAGGGATACTGCAAAGAATCAGAAAGGTTTAGAAATGGAATTAAAGTAAATCAAAGCAGCATATGTAGTGATATTCTGGTTACATCTGGATTTTTCAGCATTTTAAAAGATAGTAACTCTCAAACCAGCTTCTTTGAAGCGCACTTGGAGAGGAGAGGTTCCCATTTTACAGTTACAAAAGAAATTATTTTCTATTCCACATTAAAGGAGATTTGAGGATTTTGCTAAACACAGCATCTCAGGGAAAGCAGGGAAGGGGAAGGAGAGTGCCTAGAGGGGTTAGTAGACTCCCAATTGAGTTGCCTATGAGCAGGGGAGAAAGAGAACTGAGTAACCTTCAGCAGAACTGGAAGTCAAGGACTGATCCAAGGGCAAGCTTGGAGAATGGGCCAGCCCCTACCTCACTTAACTTGTCCGTGTGGATGAGCTGAGCTCCCGTTAAGAGTGGAAGCGCCTTATGATGCACGGGTTCAGCTTCAGACAGATCAGTCGCCATTTAAATTAATTTCTAGCCCCCAGTGCAGGTAACACTGTGGAGCCCCAGGTTTTAACCCCAAGGACCTTTTCCTAATGGTTTTCACAGTGCAGTGAGGAGTCAACCTAAAGTACAGAAAAGATGGGGTGTGAAAATTAACAAAACAAAACCATCTATGTCCATGTATCTAACAAAGTAAAGATTAAAAAGAAAAGAAGAGCAAATGACTTACAGCTTATGACTAACACAACTGACAATCAACACTTGCATTCAACAAAGAGGCTAAAACATGTACGCAGACTTGAGAGCTATGGATGTAGTAGAAATGGTAAAGGTGTAAAGCCAGACTTGCAGCCTGCTCCATGAAAACAGATCTGAAAGAATAAAAAGGCTCTTTAAATGAACAGAAAGCATTAATGAAAAGCAGACCATTGCACTGAGCCTGAAGTGAGGCATGGAGGAAACTAATCATTGACTGTGGGTAAAAGCAGGAGCTGACATCTTGATCCAGCTTCTAACAGCCTAAGGAATTAAACCATTACATCTGTTAGGCAGAAAATGCACACACTGAGACCCAAACCATGCCCTTGCCAAACTAAACCCATGCAGTTTAGAGAAATGGAGGAGACTTTGAAGAAAACAACCATCAAACCAGCAGTCTCAGACCTTCGACAGTAAAACTTCAGCTTTACAAAACCCTCCTCCAAACACATGCACCATCATGGGTATAGAATGGGTTAAGCTTAGTCTAACCCTCACCCAGTCTCACCCCTTGCTATTGTTATACTTTTACTGACTTTCTTACCTGTTGCCCATGGGACTGCATCAGTCTTTCCTAAGGTGGGGTTCCCAGAACCCCCTTTAAAAGCCCGAAAAGCAAAGCTTCTCTGGCAAACCAGGGCTGGACCTGTTCTCCCCTGTTCCACCCAAAGATCAAGCTCCAGGCTGCCCTTCCCTTCCTTACAGGGAAACCAAATGCTCCCAGTTTCTAACTATTCTGGATGTTTTCTTTTGCTCACGTGAGAAGGAAGGCACTTAACATAAATTGTCACATTTAATAGGTATTTCCCTAGTGGGTCTTCCTCTTAAATGAGACCTGACATCACTCCTGGCACTGCTTTCAAGATGATTTTCACCAGTTTCAGCACTTCACACTGCATTCTCCCCTGCAGGGGTGGATGCTCTGTACCACATCAATACCATCTCAATTACTCTACATTCTGGCCCCAAAACACAGTCCTCTTATTACTCAGCAGTGGGGGCTTCCAATCCATCAGAGGGATTTTCTTTACCTCAAGTTACTTTCTCAGGCAAACCAAATCCCAGCTCATCTGAGCAGAGCACTTTTATTGAAACTCCAAGCTGTGAGTAGCTTCCATTCAGAAACCCTTGGCAGTGCAAGAGGAGCCAAAGGGGAACGTGTGGTAAAATACGCTGGTTTACAAGGACTGGTGATAACAGAATCCCCGCCTGGTTTGGGTTGGAAGAGGCCTTAGAACTCCTCCAGTTCCAACCCCTGCCACGGGCAGGGACACCTTCCACTGGAGCAGCTTGCTCCAAGCCC
>JARCZZ010008996.1:0-25535 GCA_030323915.1 Brotogeris chrysoptera
GGGGAAGACAGTCTGGGTTATTCCTGCTTCAGGTAAAGGCAAACCCACTCGTGGGATTGCTTTTGCTCAGGGACCCAAATATACTTCTGGAGAGTGGGGAAAAGAAAGAGAGGGGAGTGAGTGAGTGAGAAAACGGAGGGGGGGGGGGGTTAGAGGCTTAAACCACAACTCGATGTGATATGCTAGGACTTTGATGGGAAGGCTTGGTATCTGCTTGTTTCCTCCTGCTGTTCATGACATTGCCTTAGCATAATGTGGAGGGGGAGCTGGAGATGGGTAATCAAATATATTTTCATTTCAGATTTCTTTATTAGAAATGAACATCCATTTTGGTACTTGGAAGGCTTGGAGCCGTTCATCAACAGTCTCATAATTGAATTTAAAATCTCTCAGCTGTCTTGGGCTGTAATATGCTTCCTGCTGTAGGAGACATACTGTAGCTGTTGCTCCTAATGGATCCTCTTCATGTGTTTGTGCTCTTCTGACCAGGTAGCCAAAGATGTCTCTGTCAGACTGCACCATGAGCTGGAGAGTGTGGAGGAGAAACGTGTGAAAGCAGAAGATGAAAATGAAATCCTTCGGCAGCAAATCATTGAGGTGGAGGTATCCAAGCAGACGTTGCAAAATGAGCTAGACAAGTTAAAAGAGGTAAGCAGTAGTCAGGTAAGCCATGCAGATTAGTGTTGCTGGGTAAGATGGGAAATTTGACATACAGGCATCTTAGACTAATTCTTAAACGAAATGCTTGCTCATATGCTTGTACAATTGCCAAAGAGGTCTCCTTTGCTATATGTCCAAGTGGGTTGGTAATTTAGAAACAATAGGGGAGTAGATGAGTGATGCTGTGGCTTTTGTCCAGGATTTCTCACAGGGCTTCTGTCCCATTTTAAACTGGCTTCTTAAAGCCTCTTTTCCTACTGGAGTAAAACTGTCTTTCATTTGACTACAGCTACCCCTGACTCTGGTTTACACAAACTGGGACTTCTACCTATTTGAGAGTCAAATGAGATGTGTATGACTTGTCTCTGAGAGATGGTTCAGATAGGCAAGCTGTTGTTTTGGCTAGTGCTCTTCAATGGTGACAGTGAGGGCCATCAACATGAGCTAGGCAGCAGGAATGTGGTCTGTAATGTATAAATAACATTGCCCTTCAGGCACAGAATTGCTGTCTGTTGAGAAAAGAGATCATTTCAATTGGAGCTGACACATAGTCATACTGGGTGAAGTGATGATCCCTGGAAGCAAGTGAGTTGAGGAGCAGGGATCAGTAAAGGAAGCCAAATACTAATGGTGGCTCTTTACCAGAGCCCATATCCCGGTCTGTAGTGGTATTTCTGTTCTCTTAATAGTATAGCAGATTGGCAGCTCACAACCTTTGCTCTCTTTTAAACCAGGTTGTGATAGAGCATTTAGACATAATGAGGTAAGGCATTTATCCTCTGAGCCCTGGTCAGATTTAGAGAGGTGGTGCAACGATGTGTTATTTTAATCTTTCAAACATTGCTTGCAAGTCAACTGGCACAATGCCTGACTCAGTTTTATAAGGACAACCCCTATTTAATTTCTGTATGTGTTTGGGTTATGAGTGCAGCAGAAGAGTTTTGAACCATTTGTACCTAACGGGACAAATCAGCAGCCTGTGTAAACATTAGTGTTTCTTAGATATTACTTAGGAGCCTGACAAAAAAGATAAAGTCTGCATGATGTTTTACTGTTCTTATTTCTCAATGTTATTTGTGAATGCTGTGCTTAAAGGACATGGTACCATGTTGCAGGGTCTGCAGTCTAAATTCCATACAAAAATACTGTCATCAGCAGTACCCAATATATTACTTGCTGATTAATACCCAGGTCCAATAGATACTGCTTAATAATCTTTAAGATTAAGCATTTTAAGGAACTAAATTGTGGGTGAGCAGTGTGAAAGAAACTGGTCTAGCAGTGCTAGCGTCCTAGGCTAGCTCTAGACATGCTGAATTTACCCTGCTTCTTAGATTGCTTCAGCCTAGCAGGACAGGGAAGCCCAACTGACTCTGCTGCAATAAAAGTCAAAGTGAATGTACCCTTACTTTGGAAGTAGACTTTGCCCTGTAAGAGCAAAGGCTGGACAGGAGCTAGGGTAAGGGGGAGATGACAGGTAGAATGATGGTATGTGTTCATGCTGATCTGGAGGCACAGCAGGGCATAAGATGTAGCAGTAGTAGTAGAGATAGTCTGGTTTTTCATATAATGAGTGGTGAATTCTCTGGGAGTCAGAATTTCTAGGGGTCACAGTAGGTGAGAAGACTGAGGTTTGGGTCCTCAGCCCATCACACAAGGACAGATGAGCCAAAAGGTGGAGAAACACAGTGATAAGAGTGCCAGATAAGTATGTGTTTGTAATGTTGTTGACATTGTTGGGGAAAAAAAAAATCTTGCCTCAAGATGTATTCAAGTACCTACCAGAAGCAATGCCTCTTTAGGAACATCTAATGTGTACAAAGCTTGAAAGAAATGTACTATAGACATGTCAGTGGGAAAACTAGTGCTTTATATACCAGGAGAAAGTGGCCCAAAGGCCATGTAGCTTCTTCCCAATCTGTCCTGTCTATGCATCTTGTCTATCTGAAGGCTAACACTTAAAAGGAGTGTCTTTCATATCTAGCCCTTGAGCATTGTCTGAGACTCAGACAGTATTCACTCTTTGATATAGCCTACTTTCACTAGAACTCATTTTCTGTAATCGTAGAATTATCATAGAATGGTTTGGGTTGTAAGAAACCTTAAAGTTTATCTAGTTGCAACCCCCCTTTCCAGGCCAGGGACACCTTTCGCTAAGCCAGGTTGCTCAAAGCCCCATCCAACCCAGCCTTGAACCCTGTCAGGAATGGGACAGCCACAGCTTCTCTGGGCAACCTGTGCCAGTGCCTCACCACCCTCGCAATAAAGAATTTCTTCCTAATATCTAATCTAAATCTACCCTTTTTCAGTTTAAAGCCATTATCCCTTGTCCTGTCCATACATACCCTTGTAAAAAGTCCCTCTCCAGCTTTCTTATAGGCCCCCTTCAGATACTGGAAGGCTGCTATAAGGTCTTTCTGGAGCCTTCTCTTCACCAGGCTGAACAAACCCAACTGTCTCTGACTGTCTTCATAAGAGAGGTGCTCCAGCCCTCTGAGCATCTTTGTGGCCTCCTCTGGACTTACTCCAACAGGCCCACATCCCTCTTCTTGGGGTCCCCAGAGCTGGACACAGTGCTCCAGGTGAGGTCTTGTGAGAGCAAAGTAGACAGGGGGAATAATCTCCCTTGTCCTGCTGGTCGTGGTTCTTTTGATGCAGCCCAGCATATGGTTGGCTTCCTGGACTGCAAGCTCACACTGCCAGCTCATGTTGAGCTTCTAACGAACCAGTATACCCAAGTCCTTCTCTGCGCTGCTCTCAATCCATTCTCTGCCCAGCCTGGTTTTTTGCTTGGGATTGCCCCAGCCCAGGTGCAGGGTGTTGCACTTGGCCTATCCTTGACTGTTCTCGGTTCTTTTCTGTATCATCATCTGATCAACAAAAAGATTTTCTCACATCTGCATTCATGTTCATTGCTTCATTCAATGCTAACTTCTGCTTCGGCCTGTCATACAATTCCCTTGGGTCCAGTTTCTCACTGCAGTGGATGGCATATATGTTGATAATGCGTTTTGCATGCTGAAATATATTTAGGAATTGTACGCATCTCTGAAAGCATTATTTCTTTAGAGCCGCCTTAGTTTTTTATCAGAATCTTTTTGAGGAATTTCTAAGGTTTGCGGTGTTTAGTGCTATTATATATTCTTTCACCCCAGTACTTGTTTTGATCTCCTGTGATACTTTCACCAGAATTTTTTATGTGTGTGTGTGAAGTATGTACAGGTTGCTCTGTCTAAATAAAATTCTTATTGCCTTATAAAAAGCCTTGCAATTTTAACTGGGAAATTAATTTTCACCTCCTCCTGACCATGTAATTTCAAGTTACTGTGTTAAGTACATATGAGATAGGCTTTCTTCTTGTGTCACTAAATAACACTCCTCAGTGTATCTCAGCTTTGCAAATAAAAGAAGCAAAGTTACAACAAAGAGGAAGGATGATAAGTCACCTGCCATGTCCTTCACAATGCTCTTATCTGCTGCTGCTGTGTCGTAGCTAATGCACTTTAGTCCCCAGTCCCAGATGCTTCTGAATTCCTATTTGATGACATGCTTTCAGAAGCTTTTACACTATCTGTCAAAACCGCACCTAGACTCTTGTTCTCATATCTGCCAGGTACTCCCCATCATTAAAATATTCTGGTTTTCAGATGTTTCAATAAGGAACTCTCAGATCATCAATGAGTCACTGCCAGGTTTTTAGGACAATGCCGCCTTTTTCCTTTTTTTTTATCTTCTCTATTCATAAGCATGCTCCATCCCTCCAGCCTTTTGCAGTGTTTCCTATAGATGTGGTTTGAGCTAAGATACTTGGGTAAGGATTCTTAACCAATATGTGTGGATTTTATCCAATTCTGATGTCTTCCAGTTAGACGCCATTCCTCTGAATGTCTTCATCAGCACTCTGGCATTCACTTTGCTTAATCATGCCACTCCATTTTTCTAAAGTCCTCTTAGGTGAAAGATAATTCAGTGCTTTCCTTTCCCACAATGTTTCCTATTTGGGGTTTTTTCTTCGCATCTTGTTTATCACTGTGTAGGTTCATCAGCCTGCTACTCTTGGCTGAAGTACTTCCATTAATTCTTTTGAAGCTACTTCTTTCACAAGGTAATAATGTTTTCTGTCTGAATATTTTTTAACCTTACCGACTGTACCAAGTTTTTCTGTTTCAGTCTTCTCTAACTGCTGCAGCTGTGTAGTTCGTTTGGTTTGGTTTGGGTTTTTTTTTTCCCCCACAATTCTATTCATCTGCTTTTTCAGATTCCCTTTTCCAACTCTTCCTTCTTTCTTCTTTTTTTTTTTTTTTATACTTCTCAGCTGGTTTTGGGCTTCCCTCTGATGCTTTTTTTGTGGCGTTCTCCATCAAAGCTTCCGAGTTTTCCTACCACTGTGAACACTGCTTTGTAACGTATCCTTGCAAAACTGGGATGTTTCTTAGAACTGTCCCTTCTAGGAATATGGTAGGATTTTCTGTGACTCACCAAAGCTGTTTTTTCCTTATAGCTTTAGAAGCAAAGGCAATGTACCCTCCCTGATTCAATAAGTACACATATCACTGCCAAGGCTTGCTTGATTTTTTTGTCTTGTCTAGGTTATTAACATCTCCACATGAGTCAATAGGAGAGAAAAAAATTGTTCCATCACTAACAGGTTACCTCAGCAACATCCCTGCAATTTTCCTCTTCTTAATATCTTAATTTAGGTCATGAAAAATATTGATGTATATTAAGAATTTAACATGGTCAGCCAGCAAGCATTCAGAAAACTCTTTCCAAAGCATAATTTCTTTGCACCAATGCAAGCCCCTTACCAATTCCCTCCTTAGCAACACAGATCCACAAAACAAATCTTTCCCTTAAAGGCTTGACAAAAGCAAGTAGATTTTCTTTGAGATTGGAACATCTTCCACTCTAACCCATACCAAATAGCACTTCCTTGGAGACACAGGCCATCTTTAAGGAACATTCTCCTTATATTTTCTCAGCAAAGAAAATATACAAGTAGTTGATCTATCTTGAGTATAAGTTTAAACCATGAAATAATGCTTGGCAAGTGTTGGGTGCCTTTATGTGCAGTGATCATTAATTCCCCTACAGTTAATACCTCTCAGAGTAATTCTCTCTCTAAAAACTCTTTACCTGGGGGAGAATAAACAATTTTTGCTACTTACTCTAGCAATATGCTGAGATAGCATGTGACTCTCTCCTGTTCCCCATGGGGAGAATGAGTGAGTCCATTACATGTTTGCAGCCTGGGTTTGGTGCTGTGAGCCAGCGAAGAGAAAGAGGCATGGCCATGGCGGTGCTGACACTGCCTGGGAAGGGTAGTCCTGTTGGACTTGGACAAAGAGAAGGAAGGAATATGGAGGGGAAGACAGGGTTAGCAGCTGCCAAAACATTTGACGTGAATGCTATGAAATGGTTTAGTAAGAACTGAATGAGAATTGTGTGACTGGGAAGAAAGAGGCATTTATTGCTTATGGGACAGCCATACCGAGCAGGTGACAGTCTCTTGCTGCTGAAAGCAGAAGTACAGGAGGGGGAGCAACAGGGGGTGTTGCTTTCTCTCTTGCAAGGACCTCTGGTGTGGCAGCGAACCTCCCCCCTGATGCTGAGGTTTTCGTGGCCAGCTCCTAACTAGTTGAAATTATTTGTGCTTTGAATTCTCCTCATTACTGGGAGAGTTAGAGGCACGAGTGCTGTTCTCTGGGCATGTTCATCTGGAAATCATTTCCAGTTGATGGAGGACCATGGCTGCAGCTTCTGTTCACTGGTGTTTTTACAGAAAGGCAGGGGCAAAATGGAAAGGCATGAAATACTGTTTCCGTTCATTTCTACATGAGAGGAGAGAAGTTCAAGTCCACTGGCCGTTAGTAATGTCTCTAGCACATCTCTTTGGGATGCAGACTGAGATGAAAAACAGTACATACTGTAAATGGGCTTTCCCACGTTACCTGTGGGCTTTTTAGGGCAGTGCCTTCTCTCAAGGCTCTTTCATCCAAGGGTTACTCGCTAATGGGGATGCTGTCATGCCTGAGCTTCCCCTCTCCTTCTCTCCTACAGCTCCCGGTTTTTGAGGCACAGTTCAAGAACTGATGTTTTTAACAGTCAAAGTAATTTTTCTATTAAAATATCTGTTCCTTTTTACAGAGTAAAAAGATGCATTCAGATGCTTATAAAAATAATAGAAATGTGCAAGATGAGATCTTTCAGGCATATTACTTAGAGGCAAATTTTGTTCTGAAGTGCATGTGTACTACTACACTTAACATCACTAGAGGTAGAGAGCATTTTGGTGATAGAAGAATTTAGCTCTAGAAACATAATAAAGCAAAAGGAAATTTGGAGGTTATTTCTTAGAGCTGAGCATGACAGTCTGATTTTTATTGCCATGAATGTTTTAAGTAGGGCATAATCATGTAGCTTGTGTAAAGTGTGATTATTCCGATCTGAAGTCACTTTTCCCTCTTTTCTCTTTCATATAAAGGTATGATGCAAAGTAATACACAAATGGCAAGGAAATTATTCTTGGTGAAAACACGCTTGTTTGTAGAAAGTATTGCCTATGTTTTCATCGACTAGGACTTTGTACATGCTTGTTAAGGTAGCACATGGTGTTCTTTTGGGTGAAGTGGGGCTATACTGTCAAAAATCTGATTTTTGTAACTTATGACTTTTCATAGTTATCAATGATTTTAAATGATGAGAATTCGCTGTAAGCTGTAGATTCAAATAATATTAAAAGGGCTAAGCAAGATCACCATGCTGACTCAGTGACCCTGCTTAGAAGTTACTGCTTGTGACAGTTATACGTAATGAAGTCTTGTGCAATAATCATCACTGAAACCATTAACTACATGAAAGTTTTACCGCAGCACCATTTTGTCTTCAGTATCTTTTTTTCACTGTGATAAATAATGAATTGGTACCTAAACCACAGTGAATGATTTATACTCATTATGGCATTTCAGGAGCTGTACAGATAGTGAAATGGTCTGCGCACTGCTAGTACAGACAGGACGGAGGGAAGACGTGGGAATAGATCTCACTTGGCTCAAAATGTATAGCAGCTAAAAAGCAAACTCAGTAATATAATTACTTTTTTTCTCCAAGGAATTTTATGTCTTATAATGAACTGTCCATGGTTCTTTTTAGAAATTTAAAAAGCAGATTTAAACACACTTCCCTGAAATTTTCAAAGTGCTTTGTGCCAGTCTCTTATGCTTGTAAATGCTCCCCCTGGCCCCAAACAGTATCTGCATCTAAATTTGTGACTCACAAAATGAATTTTCACCAGGCTTCAGCTAGTCTTTACTCTCTAGATATTTGCTATTTGTCCACACTTACCCGCAATCATCTGACACTGCTTCCAAATCCTGTTATAATGCTGGAAGTGGGGCGTTTTGAGGGAAAGTATTAATGACTCTGCTGATCAGATCCAGAGTTTTATTTCATGCTGTTCTGTCACTTAGCCTGAACACAGCCTCTCAGCCCAGATGTGGGCTTCCTCTAACTCACCCACTTGCTCTCAAATACTTTGGACCTCAAGTGGCTTTTGCATACGGAGAAATTACGTTTAAGCGATGCCAGTTTCAGGAGAAACAATAACCTACCATAGCTGTCTGGCTGTCCAAGTGCTGGTTAGGGATAAGGAAACCTTCTTTCTGTATGAACCGAAATGCCCCACTTCTCATGTGTTTTTATACAGCAAAAGTCTTCCAGTAACTAAAAGACTGCTACTCTTTCAGTAACAGAGACTGACATGGAGATAACCTCCACAAAGCTCAAATTGTGTATTGGTCTCCCATCCTCCACCCAGCTACCAAAAATAATTCTGCTGTCTGTCACGTGGGCTTCAGCAGTGACAGTGCAAACAAACTGTAGCCTCCGTGACATCTGTGTAAAACTTCCATGGGAAAAAGATGGGCTTATTTTTTGCTGTTTATTTTTCCTTCCCTTAATCTATGCGCAGCATAATTAAAGGTTTTCTTCAGCAAGCCATTGTGAAAAACTGGTAACAAATCCTTCAAGTGGTGTTTTGGGAGGAAAAATCAGGGTGTGCTTTCCGTATTCTCAATCATGATTCAAGTGGGGCATAAGTCGTCCATGAAGTCAGTACACTTTGCTTTCCTTGCCATGGTGTGGGGAAGACTTTGTTCCAGGACAAGGAAATTTTCACAGCATGCTGCTGTTCTGTGAGCAGAAGCAGGGATTTAAAGCCGGAAGATTCCCCAGCTGAACGTACACGGAAGTTAATTAGCAGTGTCCCTTATCTTTCTGCTCTTTGGTGAAATTCAAATCAGCACCATCTGGCAACTGCTCACACAGAAAGTGTCATACAGTGCTTGGGGTGGAGATGGGTACCCAGGACATGATGGTTTCAGAGATGTCTTGTGCCCTGCCTGCCCTGCTCTCTTCCCAGGGCTCAGAGGAGCCAGCACAGACCATAAGTGAATCTGGCCTTGAGCATATCAGGGAGCTCCAGCTAAAGGAGAAAGGGGACATAAACCTATAAAAAAGGAAGCTGGCATTGCCAGCAAACTCAGCGTCACCACTCCTGCGAGGCACAGCTTTCCTGATGCCCTTTGGCTGGCTCACAGTGAGCAAGCACCAACTGTTTTCATCTCACGTTGCCGGTAATTTCATCCCAGGATCTGGAGCTCTGGGTAGTGGGATGGAAAAGAGGAAGAGACAGTCTGGCAGGGTGAGAAAAGGAGCTTTGTGAGATGCATGGTTTTTACCGGATTTCCCAGACTGCCTGTGGTTTTTGTTGTGGTGATGCTGCATGTAGGAATATGTGTCGCATAGGAGTATTGGCAACCATGGGACAGCACTGTCCAGAAATGCTTAGGCAGGTGAAAATAAGTCAGAGCTATTGATTTTTGTCCTTATTTTAAAGGGTTAATTGATTATTTCTCTTCTCAGATTAATTATTTACACTTGCTTCTCTAGCTCTATTTTTAAGACGACCATGTAACTTACTGCACAGATAAGTTATGAATTATTAACACTGCACTACTCAAGCTGTCAGAGGATGAACGAGGGAGAAAGATCTGACGGTCCTGGCAAGTTCAGTGTTGCTACATGCTCCAGCGCTGGGTTTTCCCCTTCCCTATCCCTGGCATTGTGGTTCTGCCACTCAAAGCCTTACTGGCTGTCAGGCAGCCCAGCTTGGCAGTGTGTCACATGTCCTCTGCATCCGCCAAGTAGTTCTCTGTTCCCCTGGAGTGGAAAAATGCAGTTGTTCGGTGCAAGTAAGTCAGGGAAAGGATTTAAGTGGTAAAGGGGTGGAACTGAACAGTTGTGAGTCTTCAAGCAACCTCAAATCAGCACATTTTGCATTTTCCTGTAAATAACCTGTTTCCTTTATGCCACAGATGAGGACACTTTCACCCATCTTGGTCTTTTTGCAAACCAAATTCATGCCAAAATGCTGGCATATGCAGCACTTCAGCCTCTTTCTTACCCCTGTAAGAGTGATCTCCACACCCCCGTGGGTTTTGCCAGCAGTTCCATTGCCAGGGAATTCACTGCAAGGCAAGTTTTTCACCTCGTTCCTTTACTCAGCCTGCTGAGAAATGCAGGAAAAGAGATAGATTCTGTTCTGTGGGAGGAGGCAAGGAGAAGCATTCCCTTGGTTTGGGTTCATGCCTTGATGTGAAAAAGCCTAAAGTTTCTTTTAGGTTCATTCAATCTATAAAAAATATGCCATCTGCACCTAATGGGTACATTACCTATGTTTTCATGGTTTCCTTTTCTTTTTACTGTCTATTTTGTTGCTAGATGAAGGCTTGAGTCCAAATGAATATAAGCATTAGAAGATAGTCTTACCAGAATACAGAAATTTCAGGTCTTGCTCCAGTGACAGTAGCTGGAGCTGGGGAGGGTAAGTTGCAGTGATATTTAGGGACATCAGCATAATGTCTATGTGGGCAGAAGGAGCACAATGATCCATCTGAGACTGCCAGATATACGTATTGGTCTATTTAAGGCTGCTTTCTCAGGGATCACTCCAAAATAGTTACAGTCCAATCTCTTCAGCATGCTCTTGCTGCAGTCAGCTGCGCCAGGAGAAACTGGGTCTTGTGCAGAGATTGGTGAAGGCAGCTCTCCCCACCATCGCTGTCTGCAGAGTTCAGTATAAATTCCCATTCCTGATTTCAGTGGTGTCAAAACAGCAGACTTGCAAGTGATGAAGGAGGGAATAAAGTAATTAAATGACATGATAAACAGTTCTAGAGCAGATTTAAATCTGAAAGCCTATACGTTCCTTTTCTCTTTAATGTTTTTCATCATATGTATTTTTATATAAAAAAAATAATTGAGGATTATTTGTTCATGTCTCCTTTCAGTTCTCAAGAGTCTGGTCCTTCATAGAATAGTTTGGGTTGGAAGGTACCTTTAAGTATCATGTAGCTCAACCCCCCTGCAATGAATAAGGGCTTCTACAACTGTATCAAGATGCTCAGAGGCCCGACCAACCTTACCATGAATGTTCCCAGGGATGGGGCATCCACCACCTCTCTGGGCAACCTGTTCCAGTGTTTTGCCACTCTCATCATGAAACATTTCTTCCTTATGTCCAATCTAAATCTAGCCTCTTTTAATGTAAAACCATTCCCCCTTGTCCTATCACAATAGACCATACTAAAAAGTCTGTTCCCATCTTTCTTATAAGCCCCCTTTAAGTACTGGAAGGCCACAATAAGGTCTCCCTAGGGCCTTCTCCAGGCTGAACAACTCCAACTCTCTCAGTCTGTCTTCATAGGAGAGGAGCACCAGCCCTCTGGTCATCTTCTTGGCTCTCCCCTGGAATAGCTCCAACAGGTTTGTGTCTTTCCTCTTCTTAACGACTCCGGAGCTGAATGCAGTAGTTCTGCATCATGAGGTGGGGCATCATGAGACTTGTATAGGGGACAGAATCACCTCCCCTGACCTGCTGGTTGCGCTTCTTTTGGTGCATCACAGGATACGGTTGGCTTTCTGGGCCACAAGCACGTATTTCTGGCTCATGTTCAAGTCCTTCTCCTCAGGGCTGCTCTCAATTCCCTCATCCCCCAAGCCTGTGTTGATACCAGGGATTGCCCCAACCCAGGCTCAGGACCCTGCACTTGGCCTTGCTGAACCTTGGTGACATCTGCAAACTTCCTGAGGGTGCTCAATCTCACTGCCTGTGTCACTTATGAAGATACTAAACAGTACTGTCCCAACACAGAACCCTGAGGGACTCCACGCATCACTGATATTCGTCTGGACACTGAGCCGTTGACCACTACTCAGAGAGTACCACTACTGTGGTACCACTACTATGAGACCATCCAACCAATTCCTCATTCACCACACAGTCCACCAATCAAATTCATATCACTTCAATTTAGAGTCAAGGAGGTTGTGAGGGACAGTGTCAAAGGCCTTACAGAAGTCCAGGTAGATGACTTCCGTAGTTCTCTCCTTGTCTACTGCTGTAGCCACTCCACCATAGAAGGCCACTAGGTTGGTCAGGCTGTCTCAAACGACCTCCCTGTCCTCCGTGTGCCTTCGCATAGCTTCTAGGAGGATCTTCTCCATCATCTTCCCAGGCACAGAAGTGGCTCCCCTGGTCTTCCTTTCTAAAGGAGTCCTGGTTTTCTGGTGCCGTGCTCATGCATGTTATGTGATGACTTTGTTAATTTGTTGATTATTCCCAAACCAGAAGATGAACTGCATATTGCCACAAGTATCACAAACTGTGGGCAGTTATAGAGAAAGGTTCCCATATTAGTCTGAAATGTAGGTCCTACATTACTTATCAGTATGTGAAATGCTGGAAATTACCTGTGGGAAGGAGGTTACTGTTGTACCTTGACCATTATGCATCAAAATGCATCTTTGAAATGCTCAGGACTCCAGTCCTCCCTTTTGATGTCCTTCATCTCCTCAGAGGGCTTTCTTCTTTTCCCTTTTACGGATCCCTCTTTGCTGGGATTCTCACATCTTTTGTTCCTTCCTTCTCTTCTTCACCTTAGGCTTTTCCTCTGCATATTGCAGATGTGGATGCTAAGTCGATCCCTCAACCATCCAGTGTATAGATGCGAACCAGCCCTTGAGGTTAAGGGCAACTGTGATGAGCAGGACTTCAGGCATACCTCAGGACAGCAATCTCTAGTGCTGGGAGCTGAGTTGTGCTGTTTGAAAAGTGACTTTGCAGCTGCTGCCAGAAGCTTTTGCTCCACTCAGTCAGGGCTTCAAGCAAGAACAAAGATCTTGAAACAGGGAGTTTTTTCTGTACTATTCTGTGTTCCACCTGCTCTCAGCTTCCCTGGGAATACTGCAAGAACATTCCCTTGCTGGGATAATTTGTCACTTCCATTCTGATCCTGAGTGTAATAAATTCAAAGATCAAACAAAATTAAAGAACACTATGTCAGTGAATATTAAAGTCAAGGTGGGTTTGATCCTGCAGTGGTGATGTCACTCTTGGATAAAGTTTTGCATGTATTCTGTTTTGTTTGAGTGGATAGTGCACCAGTCCATACAGCTGTAGAGGAGACAGTAACTCAAGTAGCACAAATACAGAGGTATCACTGGCTTCTTTTGGCCACAACTGTTGTCAGAATAACAAACGTAACAATTTGTGTATTCTCTGGGTACAAATGTAGAAAATAGGAGTTTCTGGTGTCTCTGCACAGGAAGATTAGACATCCGCATTCCTGCAGCTGTCTTTCATTGGACATGGCTTTGTGTAATTGGGTTGTTGGAAGAAACAGATAAATTGCATGAGCTGCTATTCTTCTGAGTTGGTATGAATAAGCACCATGAAGAACTTCACCATTGTTGTTTCTTTGCAATAAGATGATCAGGAGAAAATTTGGCAGTAACTTTCTTAGTCAAATGGAAGGAAGAGGAGCCTTGTAGGGATGAGCATTGCTGGCATGGATGTGTCACACGTGCTTCTTCACAGATGCTTTCCTTAGAAGCAAGAGCAATAGAAAGGCTACAGATGTGATACCCCTCAAGTATCCACAAGTGATACTCCACAAGCATTCACAACATAATGCTCCACCAGAAGCATATTACTTCTTCCAAGAATCTGGTCTAAACAGAAAGTTTTCCATAACATTACTGCGTGACTTTTCATAGCGAACACAAACCAAGAGAGAAGGAAAAGGAAGGCCTTTCTGTACATTGTACATTCAATTTCCTAAACCAACCAGCATGTAATTCTCAGCTTTCCAGGATTCGCTGAGGCTGGTTACTAATAAAGGCATTTTCAGAACTAAACCTGAGAGTCTGTTAGCTGGTTTTAAATGTGGGTGTTGATTGGATCCTGGCACCTTTATTCCAGGTCACCAGCCAACATAATTGAAGGGGACAGGAGCACTAATCAGAATGCAAAGGTTGTCATTCTTATCATATTACAATCTGGTCTTCAAAATTGAAGCTGTCTTTTTACCGCTTTCCTGGTCTGTAACTGATTTGATTCCTCACTTGGTCACTCTAGCTTCTTGCTCTGCCATCATGGGCTTGAGTTTTAGTCAGCAGCTTGGAGAGAAGGGGCACAATATGAGATTTCTGCTTGGGCAGTCAGGAGAGGAAATAGTTCAGATAAATCACCCACCACTAACAGCTTATTTTACTCCTGTCTCAGAAGGGGGAACTGCTGGGTGAGGAGAATGTGGCAGTAACTGTCTGGAGACTTGCGATGGCGGATGAGGTATAGAAAGCCTTGGAACGCTTCTGAGTTCACTTTAATTTTCTTTTAGAGGGGCTTCTTGTGGTGCAACTGCTTGTAGCTGATTATCCATAATCAAGACATTTCAAACAAAGCCATTAAGACTAATAATTCTACTGTCTCTCTGAAATCCTTCATAAAGGTTTGAAGCTTTAAACCAGATTGGCAGGTTGACATTTGCAAGAATTGTTTTTACCATGTAAAACTGCTAGCATAAAAGAGTCTAAGCGTCATTAAGGATTTATTGAGTTTCTATTTTCTCCATAAAGTACTTACTATTATTTTCAAATGAAAGATTTACCATAATGAAATCATTAGTGACTGTGCATTTAGGTTTTTTTCTGACAGCACTCCTAGCTATTATAGCCAAGCAGTCAGACTCTGGCCGTAAAGTGTGCATAGCAGTGACAGCTTACCTTTTTCTCTTTGATGGGAGATGGAGAATTTGACCATAAGTGAGCAGATGTCAGAATGATCATAGCTACCTGCAGGGTTTTTTTTTAAGGTCATGGTATAATATCTCTTCGGCTTTTTACTGTTTTCCTTCTTTAATTGCAGACTTAGGGTTTTTTTATGACTGAGTGTGCATTACAAAAGTAGCCTTGGGGAGTGATGTGATGAAGAAATTCAAAGTGAAACATCACTTACTACCCAAGTAGGGGAAAAGTCCAAATCAGTCTGTGTTAAGCTTTTTAGGACTTTAGCATTCAATTCATGGGAATTTTGAAACATTGGAGAAACTGATTACAGTACTTACATATTTACAAGGGATTGGAGGTAGTGGGATCACATCCCTGGAGGTGACAAAGGTCTGGTTGCTGTCTGTCTGCAGTTTTTAAAAACCAGAGAAGCTGGCTATGCAGCCAGGGCAAGTCAAACCTTCCCAGAGGCAGACTGCCCAAAGGAAAGGGTTTTTTTCTGTCTCAAACCATTGATTATTTGTGCAGATCTAAGAAATCCTTCAGACTAATATATAGGCATCAAAGCACCCATTGTTTTGGTTTGACATTCATTAGCAAACAAGTGTGTGAGGTTTGATAAGGTAATTTGATTACAGCCAAATAAAATATGAAGGTTTCGGTACCTTGCAATTGTGGATGCTCTCAGTGGTGGGCTTTAAAAACCTCCAATTATTCTTGTCTTGTGGAGTGCGTACTCCTACCTTCATGATGTGGGATCCAACAACCACCAAGTCCCTTTTCCAATCTGCATTTGTCAACTGCAGACTGTCTATTCAGTGTTGCAACAACAGGTAACGGAATAAATTCTGGAATACGTGAAATACAGCATGCTGCTTTAAAAGGGTATTTTTTGTCTTGAAAATGGTACGTTAAGCAGTGCCCAGGCCTTACTGTTTGATTAAACAGGCCTTCAAAGTAAATGTTTAGTGTGTTTTTTGATTACCAGTCCTGAAATCTCAGCATGAGATGAGGTTTGCTCATAAACAACATCAGTAACAGTAAAACAACAGTAACAACAGTAAAAAGATGTTCTGCTGAATGGACTGTATTCCTTGGCACAGTTTAACTGTTCTGTGCTATGATCAATAGAGGTAGCCTCATCTTACAGTAACACATCTGAGGGCACCAGCCAACCCACCAGCTTTTACCTTCGGTAGAAGATACTAATCCATTTGTCTGCTAGGAGGAATGGAAGAGAATACATCTCCTTCCCATTCTTTGCTGAGCATGAGGGGAGTGACATGTACAGATATTTCTCTCACAAAACAGTTGCCTCACCTGCCATACAGCTGGTGCATGGGGCAGTTGTACGATGCTTCCCTACTTGCAGATATATCAGCTGCAGGTTGCTGCCTCTCTTCTGCTGCCTGCTCTTGCTCTTTGGTGGGTTTGGAGCATTTGCTAAATGAGGGACATTAGAGCCAAAAGCTCAAAGTGAAAATTCACCTTTGACAGTGAACATATGTCTTAAATCCTCTAGCAATTGCCAGTTATCTGGAATTGTGCACGTCCTCCGTATTTTGCCCCACAATCATCTGTAAAGGTTTCATGAAAGGGAAGCAGGAGGGGGAAGAAGATTATAATGCCCAGATTTTTAGAGCGTGATGGTACAAAGGGTGAGATTTTGGAAACGGAACAGCTCTTTCAGATATAAAACATAATAAATTGCATCAGCATAATGCTGCTCAGCAGAAGCAAGTGAGTAGCAGAAAAGGAATGTAATTTCAGTTATGCCGTAAGTTCACTTTCAGCTGGCACGGATAGCTATCAGAAGGCAGACAGAATTTCCTTCCTAACCTTAATGAAATACAAGCACTCTGGTTTTAATTTGCAGTTGGCATTTCTTCTTTGGTGCAGCAGAGGTTGGAAGACACCTTCCCCCGTTTTTTGGTATGAAGTTTATTTGCCTAAAGGCATTATCTGATTGTATTATTCATTCCCTGTTTTTTACAAGTCAGTTTCCTGTGATGATCTCATGATGTTTATGGCATTCCTTGCAGTGGTGTAAACAGAGGCTGATGCCTTGTTTTCATATTTGGGTGTGGTAGGGAATAGCCACATGCAAACTGTAGCTCAGCCACTCCAAGGGAGCCCTGTCTACTGTCGGTTTGAGACTCATTCCAAGTACAAGGTAGATCATCTGCTAACAATGACAGCCTAAGGTTGGTCTCCACTGAGTTCCAGGGGGATTTACACAGTAGTGGGAAAAGAAATTAATGAAGAAGAAAGAGCATGCTGAATGTAAATATAAATTTCTATGGATTATCATTACACCTATAACAAAAAAAAAAGTCATTGATGAAAAAAAATCAGGAATGTTCAGAGTTGTTGTGTATGCAAGAATTTCCAGTAATCCTGAACTAATTTTTAGCCAATATAACTACTTAAAGTATGAGTAGCTCTTTCATACTCACAAAAATGAAAGGAAGGTACTTCAGAGTGTGTCCTGACATTTGCTAATGCATTTAGGCTTATCAGAATATTTTTAGCCAGACACTCTCACTGTAATTCACCAAAGTTAATAAAATACATCGTGGAGTTCTCTGTGTGATTTATCCAGGCTTACTGATGTGGAAAAGAGAGGCACAGTGTTATTTAAAGCATATACTACTTTCTGTTGTTGTTGTTGTTGTGGTGCCTGATCTCTTGAGTAGGGATAGCCACTGGGCTTTGAGGCCCAACCACTACGCAATGAATTCTTATCCTTTTACTGCAACTACAGTAGTTTGTCCAGGGATACGTTTGAAGACACCTTTATGTTTTATTTTGGTTTTCAGATTAGAATTGTTATGTATGTGTGTGGCTAAAGAGTTTCTGCCTGTTTTGAGTATCCTTTTGTTGACAGCACTCCAAATCACAGCTTTTAACAGCAGTCTTTAAATCCCCATCATTTCTCCTCAGTATTTACTGCAGAAAATGTTTCTTCTGCCGCTTACTTTGCTCCTAGAGTCCAAGACAAAGTGACTTTTTTGCTGGCACAGAGGGTTGCTGGAGGCAGAAGCTATTACAGAATAACTTGTTGGGTAGGCAGCGTAAACAAGTCACCAGTCTGTGAAACTCACTGCTATGTGATTATCACTGAAGAGCAAGGATTTAGGGAGACTCAAAGGAGACTAGGCATGCATCTGTATGAAATGAACAACCGGGCCTACAAATGCGAATATTACCACAAGTTTTAGGAATGAAAGCAGCACTGGATTTAGGATTGAATTGTACATGGAATTCGGAGATTTACCTGAGTTGCCATTAGCTTGAAGGGATTTCCTGCAGAAGGTTCTTCTTTTGGGCAGTGATCATCCCTAGCTTACTTCCCAAAGGGAATGTGCAGGTGTCTCTAAGTCTGATATGCATAACCTTGCTAAAAACTTACCGAAGCTGAGAAGCTTCACAGCTCCAAATCCCTAACAGAAGGGATTACATCTAAATCAGCCTTGGATTGAAACTCCAGTTTCATATTCTTCCTTCATCTGAGCTATTTGGAATCCTCATTCAAATGTCAAAAGTCCATTTCTGTAATGTGCTTTAGCAACTCAATTTTTTTAATCTCAATACAGCATCCGGACATGACTAGCTTTTCTTAGTTGATGCCTATCTTCTGCTCAAGAACTTTAATTAAAAATAGTACATCCTAATAATGCAGTCGCTTGCGTAATTTTTCTCTGGCAAAATAGATTTAAGTAGGCTGTTTCATCTTGCTGCTTACTGATGGGGCTTTTTTCTTTTTTTTGGAATGGAAACTGCTATATGAACATCTAATGAGTAATTCAACTGAACCAAGGTCTTTATTTTTAGTACTTTCTCCCAGTAGTGAATGAAGGAATGATAATGGTATGGAATTTCTAGGAAGTCTGAAAGTCTGAGTTTTAGCTGGTGCATGGCTTTAACAAGCCTTTTTACCAAGGTTTAGACTATCATCTTGGTTGTACAAGCTTAATCCTGACTGTAGTAAAATAGGATTTAGTGCTGTTCTGTACCTTCCCAGCAGAGTTGGAGTATACAGGATTTGTGTGGGTAGGTATCCGAGAGGAACAGCTGTGTAACAGATCTACAGTAACTCATGGAGCCTGTGGGCAGCAGCATCATGGGGGGATTTGGGCTCTGGGTTTGTGCAGGGGAAGAGCTGCCACTCAGTGCCAGCCTCCTTCTCCAGGACATGAGGGGATGGACATGGTACAGCAGAGTTCAGCACAGCCAGGTGGGCAGTGCTCTTTGTGCTGGGATGGAGAAGCCACATCTAGAGAGAGGTCAAGATCCACACAGAGATATGTATTTCCTTGATCGCTGAAACAGGTTAAAAAGTATTCTCCAAGTTTTTAAGTCCTTTGGACGGGGCTATATAAAATCTATTGGTACCCCCTTTACATTTACTAGATTTAATGTAGGAAAAATAGGAGTAGTAGGTATGACCAAGGCGTTGGAGTTGTTCTTACACAGGTGGGAAGTGGAAGGAAGGAATTGGGCGGAACAATTACTGGGTGTACAGATTGGTGGTACTGCTGCAGAAGTGAGAAGAGGACAAGAATCCCATGCCACCTCAGCACTGCTTGGAAAATTCAACCCAGAAGATTTGGGGATTTTATTATATCTTTATTAACTATTATGCTGAATTTCATAGTGTCCTGGGTCACTTGGCAAAGGGACCAATGGTGGTTTTCCATACCTTCTGTAGGCTAGAACTGACAAGTTGGTAGGATTGAAAGGTTTTTGTATGAGTTCAATAAATAAAGCAGTGCTTAACTGCTTCCCACAAACTGCTGGTCTTCAGGCAGACCTTCATGCCAAACTCACCTTGCCTGACATATTCCTTTCCTTTCCCCGGAAATAGATAACATCATCAGCTGATTCCTTGGATCACCTGTTATTTTAATGTGCATGGTTATAAAATAAAAAATTAAATACTCTTGTAAAGTAAAAATACTCTTGTAAAGTAAAATACTCTTGTATTCTAATACAATTTTAGAGTGTTGCGTTGTCAGAGAAGCTGTGCCTTTGGAACATGGGGTCCCTTTATGACTGTTTCCTTTGTAGACACACATCATCCTGCTAGCGTTCAGGAGATGAGAGCAACTTTCTTGCCTACCTCTCAGTGTGTGGACACACACTCACTGGGTGCTGGAATCACTTGCCTAAACTCACTGAAACGGTGACTGCCTGAGATTGCACACCTAGTGGGTTGATGCTGGTGGAGCCAGGGCTGCAGCGTGGTAAATCCCTGGGAACAAAGCCACCTCTGGTACTGGAGCCCAGGAAGGAGCCGCTTGTCTGTTCCTGCAAATACATCATCCAACATGTCCTTCTAATACTCTCCTCCCTGAATGGCTGCTCAATGGCAGCACCAGGTTCCTTCTCTCACTGTTTTTCTACCACAGCGGAACATGGAGCAGAGTTGCTGTTTGCACCCAAAATAGCCCCAAGCAGAAACAGCTTTTATCTACATTAGCTGTGGATCTGAAAACAAGGATAATCTTGAAATGAGTCTTATGGTGTTCTTTGTGGGTAAGATCTGGGAGTTGAAGGCTATCTGAGAAGGAAGTATGTGCTTCCTATCACACCCCTCCCTTTGAATCAAGTCTGACAAAGGGTCATTAAGCACTGACTTGCAAAGAATCTTATTCATCAGGTTAGCTGTGAGACATGATTTTGTTCTTCTTCAGGAATTTGGTACGCTTAATATGTCTATTTCTAACTCATGTTCTTTGTGTTCAGTGGGAATTCAAATGGTAAATGGTAAAGGTAATATAGGGAGGTCTTTACGAAAAAGTTGAAAAAGGCAGAAAAACTGAAGGTTTGAACTTCCTTGGAGGCTATTCCTTTGAGTCAATATTCAAGGACATGGAATAGCATGGAATTACTGATATCAACACCAAGGCTCTTTTGACCCACTGCCCAGGTTCTAGCTCTGTGCAAAGAAATTACGCATGGTCTTCTCTAGGTGAAAACTGAGTATTAGAGGCACACAGAAACTCCAGTGGGAACTGTCAGAGCTGTTAACAAACTTTGCTTTCTGGCATGCCCATGCCTTAGACCTTTGCGAACACACAGAGTATTTATCTGAGGATGCAGATATGTGTCTTTCAGCAAATCTGTTACAGTATGCAGTGTATGCTAAACAAGAAATTCTTGAACAACTGGAGGTGGGAGGCCTTCAGTATTTTCCACTGTAAATGTTAATGTATGTAGCAGACAGAAAGAGTATTATATAAACAGTTAATGCTTTCAGATTTTTCTGGTGCTGACCTATGGCAAGGAGGCCAGTATTTGCATTATTTCCATGGTATTTTTTTTTGTAGGGGAGGGGTGAAAGCTCAGAATAGAGATTTGAACTTGAAGCCATTTGCTCCTGTGAAAGTATGATTTAAAATGAAAACTTGTTTGCAAGTGGAAAGATATGAAATCGAGGTCTGGCAAGGTAGAAATAAATTTTGTTTATAAATAAAACTTCCAGATAGGTGTGCCCAATTTTTTCTGGAACACTTTTTCTGTCAGAGAGACCATTATAAATTGCTAGGTTTCATTACCTCGATTGCAAGGGTATTATCACGTTATGTGGCCCCAAAGTATCCCAAATACTTAACGGAAAAGGCAGAAGACAGTTCTTCTGTCATACTCTACAGTGTAAAAGTGAGGCTTACATTAATTGTTTTAACAGTTAATGAATAATTTTCTAAACCATTGGCTGCAATATATCTGGAATTTTAGCAATGATAAACCCTCTAATAATGTTTCTCTGAGACATGCAGTGGAACATACAATAATGTAAAAGAGGATTTACGCTGAGAAGATAAACTTGTTTATGGGTACGCACTGAAAGAGATCGTAATAAAGTCTTACTCAAAGCTCCTGCATACACTCAGACTGTGGGCAGGTCTCCTATTTATATGTGAGTTGGGAATATATTACCGACTGGGAAAAGGCAAGCAACGTTTGCAATCTCTCTTCCAATTTTTTCCTGTAACGTGGCTGCAGCACTGCTCTCACTAGCAGACTCTCTTTCTTAAGTTAGCAATGATAAAGTACCTCTATAAACGAAGAAGTTTCACACTGATCTTCTGCACAGTGGCAATGAGATCTGAGAACACCCTGTTTTCTGTCTTTGTGATTCAGTTGCATTTTTCACTCTGATAGGGGTTGTTCCAGGCATTTTCCATAATGTTGTGTATATCTCAAATACGTTAAGATCGGCAGCTGCAGTTTAGGTAACTTCTTGAGCTGTTCCCAGACTTCATGGCTAACTCAAGGAGGCCTGTGTCTCAAAAGAGCAGAAACAAACAGTTCCAAGTCAGAAGCGTGTGCAGTGCTTGTGAAAACAGAAGGTGCATTTCACTTTGGCCAGCTGAGTAACACAGTGTGGAGAGGGGCATGGTGCAGCCCTTTCTTGTGCGCAGGAGACATCATACTCACTTGGATGGAAAGACCCAATAGCTGCTTCTGGCTGGTGCAGGCTCTCAATTGCTTCCAGAATTCTCACAGCTACTAGACACAGAGCTTTACCAAAGTGTGATTGTATACATAATCTCTATTATTTGTGATTATATACATCATCTATATTTTATTATTTATTATTTAAGTCTGCTTCTCTTGATCCTTGGTGCTTTCTAATTTCTATGTGAATACAGACAAAGCTTAAAAATGAGGGTGGTCTGAAGTTGTAACTGCAGTTCCGCATAAGGCCAGTGATGTGTACTCCTGCCGTGTTGCTGTTGAGGACTGTATATGCTGCTAGTCTTAAGGGCACCTTTTGATAGCACCGATGCCTCTGAGGAGCAATCAGGGGTAAGTCACATTACCTAATCACCGTACACAGAGGTCAAGAGTCTACGTCTTCATTCACACTGAGAGGTCTGTGTTGAAAGCTTAAATTCAGGACAGGGTAGGTAAAGTCCTTGTGATTCCTCATGTTCTGACTATATTGGTGAATTATGTGAAGAGGGATTCAATTAGTCCTTTAAAGTTGTGCATTTTCTTAACCCACTGGAACAATTCTTGACTCACACTCCCTCTGTAAGCCGGTGTTCATGACTGGAGGAGATTGTGTTGGGTTCCTGTCCAGAACATCAGAAACTTCAGAATGGGATTTCCAGGTTTGGGAACAGGCATGTGATTCCCATTCATTGTATGTAATAGTGGCCTTCATCCTTTTTGAATGAATTTTCATTCCTGGAAACTTACGTGACATGGTCTTTTGCTCAGTGTGAACACAGAAGAGGTGAACCTGACTGACAGCCCATTAATGTTATAATAAGATGCTCAAGTGAAATTGAACACAGCTAGTGAAGACTGTAATGGATAAGTGAAAGTATCTATGCTGTCTTATTTAACGCTTTAGATAAAATATGCAGATATAGAGCATGTAGAACATGCAGCCATAGTGCACGTTATGACTTTGTCACTTTGACATCTGTTGAGATAAATAAGCAATGCTAAGCAGAAAAAGAAAATAATTGTAGGGGTTGTCTAGTCACACCATCTGTCTCCCTAACCTTCTTTTGGTTTTGCCCACTGTAACCAAGTGGCTCTGCAAAATATGGTACTTCTTCTTTTTAAAGTGACAAACTGCCAACTGGATAGGTTTTACACCAGCCCCCCAGATTTGCTTCCCCCTGCGTCCCATAATAAGCCCTGTGCCCCTTTAGGCAGTAACTCCCGTATTTTGCATGGCAGTCAAAGAAGAAGTTTTCTTCCCCTCAGCACTTCATGGATCTCACTCCAGGGACAGCAGCTTAATATTCTTTGATGGAACACTCATCATGATCTGATTTCACTGATTAGGTTACTTGGGTTCCTCCACCTATCATCATTCCTCTGATCCTTTCCAGGCTTTTATGCTTATTGTGATAAAGCCTTTAATCAGATGACTTTACACCCTCATTCTTTGTTCTTTATTTTTTTCCATTTCTGGAGGTGTAGCTTTTTTATAACAATAGCCTTGGTATTCCAGCGTCAGTCAGTCTTAGACTAGATAAAATTAGCAATCTGGCAGTGGGTGCCAGTGGGTAACTAGGCTGTCTTGAGACCTTCCCCGTCCCAGGCCACATTGCCATCAATACCATTTGGGCTCATCATTTAATGAAAAGAAATATTTTAATTGTCATGGTGTTTGATGTTCCCAGAGGGAACAACTTTGAATAGAGCTGCTGAGACATACTGTGGGTTACTGTGAAGGTTTTAGGTCTTTATCCTCTTCTACTAGATTGTAAAACCAGAAATATATGTCCTGTCGGTTGATGAGCACATGCCCCGGAGTACTCGCTTTTCTTAGAGGAGCAGGAAAATCTGCTCTACCAGCTCGCTCTCAAAACTCCTCCTTTTGCAAAAAAGTGTAGCACTGTGCTCCGGTTATTCCAGCACTGCTACTGCATAAGTAGCATATTTGTAGCTTCTAGTATTGCAGCTGTTCACGCCTTCAGCTGCATTTTCAGTATTCAGAGAGACAGGAAAAAATGAGGAAAAAATGTCTGTGTAGGAAGTACATTTTTCAAGATCTCTTCAGACTTAGTATTCAGTTGGAGTAATGAGGAGCAGATGAATGCTAACAACATGTTTTTGAAGTCCCCTTTTACTGAAGCAGCTTTGCTTGGAGCAGTTGTCCACAGTGTCTTTAGAGACAAGTGAATGTACTCAAAGTGATAACCCACTAGATAAGCAAGAGTCACTTCAGCTTTACTCACCATCAGAAGACAAAGTTAAGTCAGTTTGGTTGCTCTTAGCAGTTCCTGTTTGTATGGGGTTTGTTGCTTGATCAAAGAAAATTTGGTTACTGTTGACTTTGTGCATTGGTTTTGCACTGTTAGCAAATTAGGTAGCGCACTATACAAACCAGGTGTGACCAACTTCTTTCTCTTAATGCAAGGGGTCTGATCCAGGTTTCTGCTATGTGGGACTGCACTCATTAAACATAGCTTACTAAAAGAGACGTAGCTCTTGTATCACCTTGATTTGTACATTTTAACATTATTAGTGTTGCTGTCAATCCCTGACAGTAGGTTTGCATCCCAAAGATGTTAGGTTGATACTAGTTCAAGGCTCATTATGCCTCTTTTCGTTGCATGACACTGACATCTCAAAGCATGATGGGGAAGGCATCAGGCTGAAGAAAGAGGGGCCACACATAGTTAAGACCAGTACATTCTTGTGAAACATTTATGGCAGCAGGATGTGTCAGTCCTTTCTCCATATATCTCTCCTTTTTCTCCATAAGTCTGGCGGACTGAACTTCAGTTTAAGCATGAGAAAATGCCATTGCTGATGTCAAAGCTCCTTAGCAAAATGTTGATCTGGGATGAATGCTTACCTCACCAAAGTCCAACTGTGGGTCCAGACGGAGCATTCCTCATTTACTTCTTGACATAAAACCATGCACAGGCTCAGATGAGATTAAAATGAATATCACAAGGTGGTTGGAGAGAAACAATCAAGTTCTACCTTCCCATCCAAAGAAACATCCTTCCCTGGCTTCACTTCTCAGGCCCGAGTTGGCCCGTTCTTGCTGATTTGAGACAACAGATCAAAGGGACAATAAATCTAAAAATAACCACTCACATGACTCAGACCTCATTTTGCAATTCATTATACTCTGGGTTTTTTTACGTTTTAGAACGTTCTGTTTGCATAGTGCACAGGCATTTCCTAGCTGCTCAGATTTAGGATTGTTATGGCACTGCTTGAAAACAGACCAAAAAAAATCTGAAGGAAAGTCCTGAAGGGAC
>JARCZZ010008999.1:0-21643 GCA_030323915.1 Brotogeris chrysoptera
TCATCTCAGTCTCCCCTCTGGCAGGTTAAAGCCATTCCCCTTGTCCTGTCCCTACAGGCCCTTGTCCAAAGCCCCTCACCACACAGAGTCATGCCATGCAGACAGCCCAAACCTGCTGCTCTCAGCTCACCTGGTGCACGCAGACGTTGCACTTGTCACAAAACACCATCTCGTTGCCGTCCTCCCCCTCCGGCGAGCGGCACACGTCGCACACCACGTCCTCGTCGTACTCGATGCCCAAGCCCTCCTCTGTTTCGATGGCGATGTTCATGTTCTCATAGCACATGGTCTCCAGCTCCTCCAGCACTCGCTCCAGGGTGATCTCATCCAGCTCGGGCTTTTCTGCAAGGCAGAAGGCAGAGGAAGTCACTGATGCAGCTCCGGTGCCTTCAGGGAGCGCTTTGCAAAGGGCTGAGCATTTCAGATTGCAACTCAAGAGGCAAATCCACGGCGATGGTAGGAGCAGTGATTCAGAAAACGGCTGCTCCGAACTCAGGATGCAGTTTATATTTCATAGACAGTAACAAAATATTGCTGCTGGCTGAGAGGAAAGAAACCCATTCAGCTGAAGCAATGCGGATAATTAGGGCTGACAGCTTAAATGTTCAAGGAGACAAGTTCTGCAAAGAACAAAAAAGACAATGCTTTCTGCAGCAGGGCTCGGACAAGCTTTGGCAACACAAAGTCAAAGCTTTAATTGTGAAGACTGAAAATTGACCTTTTTGAGGCAAATTAAATGGAACTGTGAAAGTGAAGCCAAAGGCTGACACTGAGAACAAAGGGGCTTACTCCTGGATGGGTTTAGCAGAACCAGAAGGACAGACCCAGGTAGGGGTGGCCTCAGCTCTGCTGTGGTGTCTTTTATTCCCCCTATACCAGTATCTTTAGTGGAAAGAAGCGGCAGACGTGCTTTACCAGAGGTTTCTCCACAGTGACAACCAGGAATACAAGGCAATAACCAGGGGAGGCTTTTTCAGAGCAGCAGCCTCCAGTGGGTGGGATACCTGGATACCATTACAGGGGGACGCTGATGCTTGGCAGCACCAAAACACTGCTGCAAATATGCTGCCTCTCACCTGCACACAGAGCTCCTGTTGCCACACACACAATGCGAGGTCACTCCAGGTAAAGGAAACAAAGAGGGGGGAAAAAATCTGTCAGCAGCAAGAGAAAGGTTCTGCGTGAGGGGGAAGAGGCAGAGTCCTCACCGCACCCCGTCTCCCCATGAGCACTATTTCATCACTGGAGATGACTACATAGAGATGGGAATGGAGATATAGCAGGATGCAATACAAAACACTTAAGCTTTGTATTTCATTTGTGTATATTATCCGTGATGATGGCCAAGATGCTCCAGTATGCAGCAGGCAGCGGAGGAGCCTGACCTGCGCTGCTGTTCACCTTTCTTGTTGCAAGGCAACGGGAGCAAATATCTCATTTAAGGCAAGAGAAGGGGAAAAAAAAGGCTTGAGGAAATAGCAATGTGAAGCAGCTATTTCAGTGAGAAATTTGCCATGCTGGGCATCTCTCGAGCCACACTGTGTGATATCCTCATCCTGGGCTGAACCCCGGGGCTATGAGAGGTCCACGGAGCTGGGGAAGGAGGGGGACCCGGGCAGCGGTCCCAGCACCTCTGGTTGGATGGGGTGGAGGGGCTGCACCTTTCCCTTAAGGCCATGGACCGGCTGGAAAATCTCTGCCATGGGGGAAAGCAACCCGCAGGCGAGCTCGGCAAGCAGGCGCACCACTGCCTGCCTGTGTCTGCTCTTCCCCAGTGCTTCTCATTGGCACAGGTTCCCTTGGCTTGACAAGTCTCTGCAAACATCTAGCCTGGCATTTTACATGTCTCTGTCGAGTCTGAGATACCATCTAAGACAGACAACACTCTTCCCTATCGCAGCCCTTTCAAGCGCTGGGGCTGCTGTGCCGCAACACGCCAAGGAACCTGCCGATACCTGTTTGATTCCCAAGCGGCCCTGGCGATGGGTGCGGGATCTCTGCATGGCTCCAGGTTGGCACAGGCTGCCTGGGTGCTCAGCGATGAAGCACTGTGTGCCGGCACGGTGGCACCGCAAGATCCATGCACCGGAGCTGGGATGGAGTCACCAGCTTCCTCGTGGCATTGTGCCGGTTGGATGCAACACGACAGGGAGTGGGTTACAGGTAAAGCCACGGCGTTATCGTTGCCTTAATGGTGACCCTCTATAAACACATCACCTAAGTTGAAGTTGCTCTATGGAGAGCCACAAGCCATGACTCTAAGCCCAACAAGAATATACTCCTCTGGGTCAGTGTTTCACATCTGTGACTATGATCCCAGGCACCAGAGCATCAGCCTGGCGTTATTCCCTTTCTCCCAACATTCCAGCCTCTGCACTCTCTCCTATTCTGGAAAGCATAATGATCATTAAAGTGTTCCCAGTGCTCTTCCCCAAGCACTTTCCAGAGCAACCCTGTGCTGAGGAAAAAGAGGAGGCAGACAGCAGGCAGAGGGCCGGCAGCTGCAGGCAGCACGAGGAAGGAAAGGGAGGGAGGTTTCCACAGGAATCATGACCCTGACCTGCCCGCAGGGCTGAGATCGTGCTGGCACCACCACTGTTCCTGTTCACCTCGAGTGGAAAGAACCGGCTCCCATTCCACCTCCGGCACTTTCCATCCACAGCGATGCGCTGCATCTCCAGCTTAACCCTGGTGAGAAACTGATCCCTGAACACACACTGGAGCACCACCAGCACCCCAGTGAGGTTTCCTCATCAGCCCACATGCAATGTAGTTGCTATACCACTACATGGAGATATATAGATCTCTCCCCTCCCTCACACACACACGCTCTCACACTCCATTTAGATGTAATTACATCAGGAACCCGTTTGCCAAGTGCCATTCAGAATACTTCGGAGCTTATTGAACTGACAATTGCACTGGATGGGGATGAAGCGATTAATCGTTTATGAAACACTAAACAATGGGGCCTGGGGGTGAAGCGCTTCTTCCATTTGTGCTCCATTTATCTCCTGTATCATATAAAGTTTGTGCGATTAAACTCCATTCATAAAACTGCCATCTTTTTGGCTGCGAAGACGCTCTCTGCATTGATTGTGGACAACCAAATAGGAAACCCCAAGAAACACTCCACCACAACACTCCCTGTGTACTGTACGAGTGACACCAACGTTGTCCCCAGGGAAGGATAAGCCAAGACCCAGATACTGATCTTGGCTACAATAAATAAACCCAGTGATGTCAATGGGGTACGTTATGTTTGAGACCATCATCAGGACCGTGGATGCTACCTGCTGACCAAGAGAGAGGTATTTTTACCTGGTTAAGATACACCAAGCTCTTGTATGTAAAGCTGTGCTCAAAACACTAACACAGGAGTAAAAGGCTCCATGTCCCATCACCCCTTCCAGGAGGCCGCCCATACCCTCTCCCCATTAACACTGAAATGTGTTAACGATGATCTCCTTTATCCCGAAGGAGCTGGGATCGCTGGCTGGCACGGCAGCCACAGCACCAGGTCTGGGAGAACCACCAGGCACATTCCTTTACACAACGCCGCCCTCCGTTATAATTATTCCTGTAATATCGTAATTTATGTGGCATGAAGGAGCAATATTCTTCTGCTAAATGAATTCTCAGCTACTCCTTGTCACAGAGCGAGCCGATTCACTGCACAGGGAGGAAAAAGCCAGCTGAAGAGGCACCTTTCACAAAAGGAAGACCTATTCCTGACTAAAGTGTGTGCCACTAAAATCAATTTACTGAAACAATAAATCCTTTTATCCTGGGGAGGATACCTGGAGATAAACCAGCTCATTAACATGGAGTCATCAGGACCGCAGGCTGGTTCACGAGCTATAAGCCTTGGAGTTTACTTTTCAGTACATAGAAACAAGCAAAATTACTAGGTTTAAATAAAGGAAAGCACTTGTTAGATGATGCAGGCCTGCCTCTTAGTCTTTGAAAAACTGAGAGTGAGAGGATGCCAGCTCCCTGGTGGCATCACGGTTCAGACACAGCACAGGGACCACGGGCTCCTAAGATCTCCTTCCACCTCACTCAGGGTCACTTCAAACCTGCTTGCTTCAGCTTCTGCCCCTGCAAAGAGGATCCTTCCCCCCTTGGAGGCTGGGAGAATGAAAGCAACGCAAAGATAAAAGTCAGTGGTTAGATGCTAGACTGAGTGTAGGCACTGCTGTGCGGAAGGATGCTTTGGGAGAAGCACGATTTGCCTCTGAATAAGGCACCCATGGGGACACCAGCTACACCCGCCCTCGCCTGGGTGCTCCCTAGGGCATCCCAATAGGTCAGGGGATGACAGTCAACCACCCCAACACCACATGAGGCCACGTGGGACTCAGTCACCTCTAACCCATCACCTGCAGGCACGCAACGCTTGGGAGATGAGTCTACATTAATCTTTTATCCACGTTATTTATAACAGACTCTTAACATAGAGCGTGACCGACAAAGCAAACAGCGACACGCAACCAGCGCGAGAGGAGCATCTGCAGTGAAACTTCCAGATATTTTGTTACAAACAGCCTGCTAATGCACTTAAAAGATTACAGAAACCAATTATCACCCTTTCTGCCACCCACCGACATCAATTATTGCTCAAATTTAAGATGATGATGACAGAATATTTTAGAAGCCACTTTCTAAGCCGCTGTCTCTCTCCAGCGATGCTCGGCACTGACAGAGCTGTCCTGGAGCACTTCTGATGAAAGCCTCCTCGCTCCATCCAGCAGCAGAACTCTGAATATCATTGGGAACGACTGCAATTACTGAGGAATTTATGGAAATAGCAAAAACAATGACTTGACATAAAGACTGTGCTGAAAAATGTGGAGGCAAAACGTCTAAAGCGCCTCCCCCTCATCTCCAACCCTGCTGATCTGTATGTTAATACATAGCCTTCATGCAATTAATATGTTAATCCATACATTAATTGGAACCAGATGAGCTTTAAAGATCCCTTCCAACCCAAACCATTCCATGATTCTATGATTAACCTATATACGGCTTTCCTGCAGTACCTGTTTCTATAAGGAGTTAATCACAGACTAGTTTGGGTTGGAAGGGATCTCGAAGATCACCCGGTTCCACCCCCCCTGCTATGGGCAGTTAAATAAGAGATAAATAAGCTCAGCTTTCCCTTCCAGAGGCCTGTGGTGTTTTCATCTCTGCCAACAACTTTAAGGAAATGCCACCTGAAAATACTTACGGATTTCCTTAAAGATCAGTTTAAAAGCAAACATTACACAAAATTAGCCTGGGTTATTTGTGCCTGGATTATTCTTCGTCTTCCTCCGTTAAATTGGGGTACACAGCCCTATATTAAGAGCAACGACCCACCAGCAAGCACAAGCGTGGCACCTGCCTACAGGCGGCTCAGGCAAGTCCTCCTCCCGTTGATACCCACAGCACTAATCCAGATCAGTAGCGATGTAATTGAGAACAGCTTCCAGCCCTAAATCTGTTCCCAAGATACTTCTATGCTCTACATCGGTACCTCTATTAAATACATCTCTTGCTTGTAATATACCACCAAGTAGTGGGGGATTTGCTGCTTCATCTATCCACGCACCAAACCAGTCTGCTGCTGAAACGATTACTTGTGCAATGAGCTTATGATCTCAGTGAAGAATAGAGATTTCAGGCTATGCACGGATGTTTGTTGTGGGCTGCAGCACAGACATGTTATAAAACAGCTCCAAACTGGCAGGATTCCTTCAAAACAACAAGAAGAAGAATCCCAAACAAACAGACCCTGAATTATTAATGGGCTATGCTTGCTCAAGTGAGGAGCAGCAAGCAGGGTGAGCCCGAGTGCAGGATACAGTGGGGAAGGTGGGGGAAAAGCCATTGCTGCGAGCAGTCCCTTATGGCTGTGGTCTGGGTGAAGGAAGACACTTGAAAAGGGGAAGGCGGGATGGTGGTTAAAGGAAATGGATCCCACTACAAAAAGGACAGATCTCCACACATCCTCCCACCAGCCAGGGCTGGGGAGCACCCCCACAGGAAGGACAGCAGCCCCTGGATCCCCTGGGAATGGGGCTGCACCTCTGCCACCAGCACAGCACGATGGGGAACTGCACCCCAAATCCTTAAAGGAATAGAAGAACTTGAAATGATGGCTATTGGGGTAGCCCCATGCAGAGGACACGCTGAGGGGCACCCATGGGTGGGTTGTGGCTGCGTGGGGATAGGCTCTGCCTGCGGTGTGTCAATATGCTGCATCGGGGCACCCCGAATCCCAGTACTGAATCCCTACTGGATGCAGTAGGATGGGGCAGCCTTGGAAAGGGACTCCCAACCCTGCCAGGGAGGGAATGAGCTGCTCTCCTAGGAGTATATTTAACAGCAGCTTCTGCTCCATTGAGCACATCTTTCCCAGTGTTACTCCACTGACTTTGGTTTATTCTACATCTACTTGACCAATCTCACCTCCGCCGAGGGAGGTATCATCTCATTAGTACACAGACATATCTCAAGTATGCTGTGATGAATTCTCCCCGGAGCTTCAAAAGCAATACATGTGACCTTTGCATGTTCCTGCCATAAAATACCAGGAACACCTCCAGCTCCCAAGATAGAAGCTGTGGTGGGCATATGTGAGCAGCATACACCATATGGATTAAGTCAAAGGGAATACTTGGAAACTTCGACTCTGCCTTCAGCAAAATTGATTCCGGCAACAGTTTCAGCAATTTCTTGAGGATTTTCCGTGTGTTTATGATCCCTGCAAAAGGATCTTTCAGCCTTGGCCTTTGAAGTGTCTCGAGCCCTGCTCTTACAATAGCTTTGGATTTAGTGGAGATCACAAAACAGAGCATAAAATGGTAATATAAAAACGCAGACTTACAGCACGGCTCCTCTGTAAAAGGAAGGGTCTGTGCTGCCTTGGGGGGGCATGCACATAAATCTGGCTCAGGGTTTCATTCAGACTCCTTCAGACCCACTTCTTTTTACTATCTCATACTGCAGCAGCAGCAAATAAAACATTCAGGCACGGTTAAATATTGATTTCACCTCTAGCACACACAAGTTCTTTAAACAGTGCGTTTCTACCCAGCGCTGAGGCGTCTTACTGGGGGGGGTTACAACTATTTAAAGCTGTTTTACATGTAAGACACTTGCTTTTTGGAGCAATTCCACCTAATTGGAAGAGGAGCTGGCAGAGTGTGGAGAGCTGGAGCTATCCGGAGGTTTATCTGATCTCGGTGATAAAATTCCATCCCTGGGGTGACCTAAAAAGGACTGGAAAAGGCATGTGCTATGTTGCTACGTGGATCGACGCGGCAAAGCGAGATGGATGATCTCATAGGTGTTTTCCAGCTCTCCTCCCCGAAGCTCCTCAGGAGCCAGTCAGAGACCAGGCTCCTTCTTTGTCATTAAATACTTTGGGAATGACACATTGTGCCCCTGGACTGCCCAGTGACAGCAGCTCAGCTAAACACCAGGAGGAATTTAAACCTCGGCATATCTCTTGACGCTGGGAGATAACTCCGGACCTCTCTGAATAGGAGAGGCTGCAGTTCTCCGCTTAAGTCACGTTAATGATCTCAGAGATTAGCAAAGCTGGTTTGGAAATCTCAGCATGCCATTAATGTCAAGGGCTTCCGGGAGAAAGCACTATTTATGGACTGCCTTCAGATCAACCGAGGCAGGCGGCAATCTTCTGCCTTGGGTGGTGAAGGGCACCCAAATCCCAGCCTCACTGTGCCTGGCTGCATGGATTCCCCCATATGGGAAGCAGAGGGTGCAGAGCCCCTGCTGCAGCACAGCCTGGGGGGTGAGGAGTGACACATTTGCTGCAGCAGCTTCCCTCTATGAGCACCTAAACCCCATCGCTTCCATGGGCAGGAAAATGCATTCCCTTAGAAAAGCCCAGGCAGTGTGGGTGATGTGCCCATGGTCCCACAGCCAAGAGCATCAGCACCCATCCCGGTCCCTACCTGGCAGACTCAGCTCCCCGCAGTGCCACGGTTGGGATATTAATCAATGCCACATGTTTTCCCTTTCAAGTCACTGGAAAAAACGCACTATCCCTCATTCTGCTTGGGAAGTCGCAGGGGCTGGGAGACGGATACCAGAATCCTTCGGGTCGAAGCCATATCCGCAGTGGATTTCACACGCCAAACGCTGGTTTTCAAAGCTCCTCTCTCCCCAGCGTATTTAAGGCTCTGTCAGTAATTACAGAGCTCTTTCAGCAACAGAGACAGGCTGGAGAATCAGCTGACGGGCAGTGAGGCTCTGTGCATTACCACTGCTGAAATCCCCTGGGTTTGTCGTTACCATCTATAGTTGGTTATGGCAGGAGGGCTCAGGGGCTTTATCAGGGACTATGGTCCCATCCAGCCTGGTGCTGTATGAACACCTAAGGACCATCCTTGAAAAAACTGACTGGCTGATAAATGGCGCGGAGGCTGAGAAAGCAAAATGCAGCTTGCTCAGAACTGCAGAGGGTCAGTGCCAAAAAGCATCCCCCTTATCCCAACACTGGGCTCAGGGTGTGCTCATCGGGTTGCTGGGATGCCAGCCCACTCAGCACACCTGCTAGGAGCAGGGATACCAGGGGCATATGGCTGCGGTGATGCTCAAGCTCCCCTCCTAAATCCAAGATGCTCCCGAGGCAGTGCCGCTAGCAAGACCACTTCTTCTCCAGCACGCTCCGGTTTGGCACATGCCAGCCCAATGGTGATGTGCCACCCAGGATAGCCAGCTCCTGTCTGGCATCCCTGCCCCGATGTCACCCCTCTCATCTCAACCTTCCTGTTATCCACCAGCACGGGAGCTCCACAGCTGAGAGCCGTTTTGGACATTGCACTGGTAACCTAATACTTTGAAGAAATAATAAAGCGAGCCAGATTTAACCCAACTGAGATGACAGGCCAAGCCTCTGCCTGCTGCCCTCCTGGAGACTTATGAAATACATACAAAGGGGGAGTGGAAATGGAGACAACCCTTCTCTGAAGCCTAGAGACACCTCTGACAGCCACCCTGCTGTGGAAATGGTGAGGGAAATGCAGTAGGGGATGCAGTGAAAGCACAGTGGATTCAGAAGGATGTCCAGTGTGGTACAAGCCGGTTTTCTGATGCAGAAAGGGCAGCTTTGCAATGCTAGGAAGGGTGGATCCTCTGCAAGGAAGCTCAGCAGGACCAAGCCACTTGCCTTTGCCCAGGAGCACCCTCTGCTCTGCCCAAGGACTGCACTGTAGCTGCCAGTATCTCAAAACCTGGCTGTGCTAATGATGGAGCTGAGGCTGCTAATGCAGGGCCAGTCAATGAAGGCAAAGCTGACTGTGATTTGCTAGGGATACTATGGGCTCCATAACGCTGAGAGTATGGGAAATCCACTATGCAGAGTACATCTAATAGGTAATTAGTCAAACTTCAAGAGCAGCCTGTACAACTGTCTCGTGGTCCCAGAGATCATGGCAACAAAACTTGGCTGTAAACCATGAGTACCTCGGAATGACAGGGGTCTTCTCCAACCCAGATCAGTCAATGTGGTGGCCAACTTCTGAGCCCCTTTAAGCTCTGTGCAAGCTCACTGAACTGAATCTTCCTGCAACCCCACTGAACCTGCTCCAGCCCTCAGGCACCAGGCTGTGAGGCTCAGCACAACCGCCCTGTCTGCTCAAGCACTGATAACATACTTTATCCCACCCTTGAAAGACCTTTGCAACAGGGAGTAATGCTTCATGTAGGCACGCTTCAGCCTTCACTGACCTCACAAGGTGAATGGTTTATTGTGGTGTTGTTCTTACCTGCGTGGCAGCAGCCACACCGCAGCAAGCTTTACCTAACAAGGACTGGAAAATCCCTCCAGAGCCTGGCAGGACAACACATCCATGTGTCTGTGCCAACAGATTTGCCCATTAGACCATGCTAAGCATTAGTGCCAATGGTCAAATTCCAAGTCCAGGTACTTGCACTCAACCGAAATGCACTAATGGATCTTAAGAATGCAGTGATATAACAGCAGTGGCACATTACACTGTGATGTTTCAAGACACCTGGGAAAGAAGTGATATTTTAAGTAGGAAATCCTCTTTCTTTTGACTCCATCTGCCCAGCTGGCTACAGCTGGGGAAATGTTGGAGCAATGCTTTCAGATCTGGCCAAAGAAAGAGCGGTCATGCTCAGCACCCCCATCCTGACCAACACCTCCTGCAGTACAGATGCTCAGGGATCAGTATAGGAGGTGATGATGATCATGAGTGATCTGGATCCATCAATTCTACTGCAAATCAGACCGCCGCTCCACAACCCACACTGCACTGTTCCTACCATCATCTGGTTTACCCTGTTCTTCTTGCACCACATCCCTGTGTGAGTAAGAAGCACTGAGATACACTGGAGATCCAGTGCTGCAGCAATCCGCATAATCTCTTTTGGAATGCCTTAGCAAAGATTTCTTCTTCAAGGCCTTTTGTTCCACACAATTACTTAAAAACCCTGAATGCCCCCTCTGGGACATCCAGGCAAGGAGATAAACAGCAGCAACACTCACCCATCTCCTTGAGCTCCATATTAACAAGTTCCAACCAGCATGCATCGAGCTCATCCAGGTCATAGCGGCTCACTCCTTGCAGGTAAGTCCTCGTAGCTTCTGAAATCTCAGAGCCAGGCAGGCTGCTGGGTGAAACCTGCGAAGGCGAGTTCTCCAGCTGGGGTATGATCCTGGAAGGAAAGGAGGAGAGGTTGAGAGCTACAACTTGCAAAAGCACCCCATCTCTTGCCACGGAGGATGTGACCGCACCATCTGCAAACCTGGCTCTAAGAATGCAAGCAAGCCAACAAAATCAAGGGGGTTTTGCACACTCAATGTTGTCTCCTGCGTCTCGAATGCTCTGAGGACCATAACTTGGACACAAGCACTTTTCCATAGACTGCTGGTCTGGGCACCGTGATGTGATGGTTTCAGTTGGGATGTGTCAAAACAAGCTGATTTTCCAGCTCCTATCTCCCCTCCTAAGGACCTCAAGTTTGTGCTTTTCCCAGTGTCCCAGAGAAAAGCAGTAGAAGCAGCGGGAATGGCTTCGGCATCACGCCCGCTGCCTTGGGCTGTGATCAGGAGGGGAAGCAGTAGGCTGGGAATGAGGAATTTGGTTTTCAGCCTGTGCCTCCACCTGCCTCAGTGTACTCCTCACTGCAGACTGGTGGCATAACCCCAATCCCATCAGAAATAAAACCGAATCAGCGCTGCTCGTAAGCTTTACCACAGCATCTCATCCATCCTAAACACCCACTGATGCTCTTAGGTACAAATCAGCCTGCACCCTGCACGGCTCCATGCTGCAGAGCAGCACCGAGCAGGCGGCTCAGCGCTGGGCTCTCTGTGGGCACGTGCCTGCTCATCACCAGTTCTCCAGTTCCCCCTCACACCATGAGAAATGAAGCCATTCTTCCACTCCGTCTGGCTCCTTTCTTCCTCCCTGCCTTGCATTCCCACCAGCCTGGTGGCAGCAGCCTCCTACATGTTTGGATTCCCGAGTCAGTAACTCAACCTACAGCTACAACCGCTGGTACCAACCTCATGGTGCTGCCCCTGATGTAAGAGGGCTGTTTCTCCCCACGGGGGCTCGTAGAGAGGCTCACACAGGAATACCACATCAGGGCAGAAACACCCTGTTTGGGAGAAGTACACTGTCCTGCCTGTGACACTGGGAAAATCTGCTGTGGAAAGCACATGCAAGCACAGGACCAGGGCTGATTCCAATAGCGATGCTCTTGCCCGGAGCCAGGGGGCCTGCTGGCGATGGGGACCATGGTACCAACCCATCCCTGCTCCATGGCTGCACAGAGCATCCCACATCCTCAGAAAGGCAGGATGCGCCCAAGCCATGGGATAAACACTGAGACAGGGTTAAGGAAAGGGCTCCTGCTCCCCATGCTGCCATCTCAGCCACGCTGCCAACACAGCTCCTTCCACCCTGCAGGCAGGATGGTGGCACACAGACATTGAGCTTGGCACCACCATGCCCTCTGTGAATATGAGACTCTGCCCGGCGGATGAACTCCAGTGCAATGTTCCATCCTAGTTACACTGGGGAACACGAGCTCAGCCAGTGCTCTCTCTCCACTGCACCCTGCCAGAAGCGCTCAAGGAGCAGGGGGATCTGTCAAGTCTCTCCAGAGGCCTCTGAGGACTGGAGGAAGCCCCAGCTCCCCCAGTTCTTCCCCTCTCTCCAGCCCAGGACCTGACTGTGGGACAGATGGGTTATAGCTTGGTGACCAGAAGCCACCCGGCGCTGCTGTAGGAAGCAGTGTTGTTAAGTAAGTAAATCGTTAAGCACCCTAAACGGCAACTTTCCTTTAACTACAGCTATAGTCTTCCTGTTCATCTACAGAAATGAACTCCTTACGTGAGAAAAATGAGGTCCAATGGATACAATGGTCCAAATACTGATAGGAACAGTAATAGCAATTACCAGCAGCAGCCATTAACTCAAGCAATTACTGCTAATTAACTTCTTCATTATGAGGGGTGTTCTTCCCTGTGAGGGTGCTGAGGCGCCCAGAGAAACTGTGGCTGCCCCATCCATGGCAGTGCTCAAGGCCAGGTTGGACACAGGGGCTTGGAGGAAGCTGCTTCAGTGGAAGGTGTCCCTGCCCATGGCAGGGGTTGGAGCTGGAGGAGCTTTAAGGCCCTTTCCAACACAAACTGATTCTGCAATTTACCAGAGCACAACAGAGACCAGATCCTGGTCCTGGGCTGCTCAGAGGAGATGCCCAAGCCACTCTCTGCAGACATCCACTCCCCAAAGCACCCTTTGCAGGCAGAGCACCCTCTGATTTAGAACACCCTCCAGCACACCGTGCACTTTAGTACCGCATTCACACCGCGATGGGCAGCACTTCGGCAGGCTCAGCAATGGAGAACATCCCACAGTGGTCTGTGAGATGTGCTCTGAGGGCTCTCTATTCCCCACCACAGGGACGGGGAGAGGAGCTGCCTCATGTGCTGCAAGCTCCCTGCACAGAAAGCGAACAGGCGCTGGCTGTCAGCTCTTCTGCCTTCTCTTGGCAACTCTGCGGCAATACGCATGACACTTGCCACGGCACACGTCAACAGTGCCATGCGTAATGGCATGCAAGCAGAGGACACGCTGGAAATGAAAAGCAGCCTGTGGTGCCAGCTGACAGATCCCTGCAAAGTTGGGAGCTGGCTGCAGGATCCGCACAGCTCATGTGTGTGTGCATCCCCCCCCCCCCCGAACACCACCCCCTGGCACCGATGTCAACACGGAAAGATGCTGCAAAGAAACAAACAAGCAAACAGCAACCTGCTGCAGCACATCAGCCCCTTCCAAGCGGCTCCTGAGGATCCAGCCCCGCTCCTGCACCAGCACCAGCAAGGAAGCCCGCTGGCCCCCACAAGGCTTTATCTGCCTCCTGTCCTCATCTGTGAGTCAATGTCAGAGCATCGAGTGCCTCGTGCTCTGCGATGTCTCTGGGGCAAAGCCATCGTGTCCATCACGTAACCAGATGATGCTCCAAGGCCTGTAAGGGCCAAGGGAAGAAATCTGTGCACAGCTGCCCTCGGGAACAGGACCCTACCTGCCTTGCCCAAGGCTGGGAAGGAAATCTGTGGCAGGGCAGAGAAAGGAACCTGGAGTTTTTCCAGACCCAGACATGTGGCTGTCCTCTGCAGCCACAACCATTGGAGGCACTTCCAGAGCCACCAGCAGAAGCAATAATTCCATTGCTTGGAGAGGAAAACATCAACAAAGGGGCTCATTTTGCCTCTTCTGCCTTACCTTCCCCACCAGCAAACTGAAAATAAAGATGTGTCCCAATGCCCCGAGGACAACTCCAAATTTCAGTTCAGGATCTGAAAATGACCCTGTGAAAGGACAGCTCTCACTCCCCAGACCTTAAAACGAGCTCAGTGTAATCTAGGACAGGGCTCGGGGATTCAGCACCACCTGTATTTAATGCAGAACAGCAGTAATAACACTGAAACGAGTCGTGCTCCTACTCAGGCTTCAGGAATGTCATCTAGGGAGCTCCCAACCCCTTAGGATATATAGGAGTCACTGTGCAATGTGAACTGGTCCAAGGACTGAACTTCTCCATCCCGCAAGCCCAGGTCCAGCTTTGCAAAGGGCCCACGGTGGGTCAGCACTGCCGTCTTACAGCAGAAAGCTCAAAGCTGTTGAGAGAAAAACCTAATCCTCTGACTGCAATGAATATTCCTGTTGGAAAGAGCCATAAGCCTTCCTTAAGCCACATTACACAAGCTGCTTGCTGAACAACCGGCTGCAGCAGGTGATGGGGTGACACGGGCCAGCTGGGGATGCTCAGGAGAAAGGAGCTGCTAATTTTAGCCTGGCATAGAAGCCCAAAGATTACTGCTCTGTGTCTGTATCAAAGGAGCAGCCTGAGAAGGTCGTGTACCGCATTGACAGGCACTGAAATGCACTCAGTCTGGTGAGGATGCGGATGGTGACTGGAGGAACCCCTCTGGGTTATCTGTAACGTGGGATAGATGACATCACATGCCAAGAGCCAAGGTGCTGCGTTCCCAATGCTGCTGGTGTGCAGGATACAGCGGCCACCCCAGGTCAGGTCAGGTCCCATGTGTGTGTGCAGCCTCTGCCTTCTCACTGCAGCTATCCCATGGCAAAGTATTTTTGTTGAACCTGGTGCTCAGACATGGGAGATAAATGAATCCCCCCGATCACGCAGCCACCTGAATGCTACCGAACCCCCCGAAACCTGGATGTGTGCTTAGACCCTCAGGTCCTGGTGATGCAGAGATCACAGAGAGCTTCACTGAGGATAATAGCACCACCAGCAAAAGAACTCCGCATTCAGCTTTTCCTGACATTGCTCCATTAAACGGAGTTTGCTTTGGTTGAACAGGAACTGGAATTTACAGAGCGACTCTTTGCTCCTCTGCTGCTGAAGATCAAGTTAATTAAGATACAAAGATTCAAGAAGAATCCCAAGATAAGAAACTCTTACACTAGTGTGCTACTGACATGAATTTTATGACTTTAGTATAGCACCGGTGGGAGATGATGGGACTCCAGAACCAGGTTTGCACCTCCATAGGGACAGCACTGTAGGGAGCAGGAGACAGCACCTTTGTCGGGACACTTTGCCCTGCTGGGTGGCTTTGAGCTGTGACTCGAGTGGTGCTGGTAGTGCTGCCCAACAGCACCCTGGACATAACTGCAGAACTGGGTTTTATACAGTAAGCAGCATGTACAACCTACATATAGAGACCTGCTGGAAGCCTGGTCCAGATCAACCCCTGACTCATCTGCAGCACTTAGTTAAAACACAAGGTTTTTATGGCTCAGCAAACCATACAAAAGGCTGTCCCTGCCCCTATGAGCATCCCTCCCATCCCAACGGGTGCAGAAGGCAGCCAGATCCTGGGGCTCACATGGGACACTGCAAGCCTCTGGGAAGACCAAGGATGCGATGCCTGGAGATGCACGGTCTCTCATGTACTCCTGGATTTGTATTAGTGTGTAGAATCATGCTCCTAAAGAGCAATCCATTCCTCCCTGATCCATGCTACCACACCGCATATAGATGTTCAGATATAAAGATCAATGACTGCAGAGACAGTTGCCTTGGGCTAGGAGAAACACTGGCAGGAAGAGATTCTATGATTTAATACAAGAGAGCAATCCTCCGGAAAAAACCATGCCCTGATTTACAGCAACACAGAAAGCAACCCATGCTGTGCACCTCTCCTCATCTACAGCAACAGCAAAGAGAACTGGAGCCCAAAAAGCTGCAAACTTTGTGCTGCCCACACACTGCAGTGGAGACACAGCTAAATAAAGGGAACAAACCACGGAGGCCACCTTAAGCAGCATCTCCTGCTGGGCCCTGAGAGCTGGGGCTGGCAAGGATGTCATCAGGGCTTCGCTTACACACAGGAATGGGGCTCTATCAGCTTTGGTATGTTCCATATAAATGATTATGGTGACACATGAGCATCCCTGCAGCCAGGGACCCTGTGCAGGGCACAACCAACCAAACCAAACTAGGTGTGCAAGAAGAACAAGACCATGTTCCAAAAAGCCCCAAACCACCTCTCTTCAACTAGAGTAAAAGAGCCCTAGGTAGCAAGCAATGTGTTATGAAGAACACAGACAAGCCAAGACGCTGAGCTTCTGAGGCTCTGTGATGTGCAAGCGGTGTTAAGAGAAAGTATCGTACATGACCCTGGGTTGGGGATGGAAAGCATTGTGAAGCTGAGGTGATCCATATCCCAATGGGGAATGTCTCAAATACACTAAATTGGGCAGGCAGCAGAGGATAAACAATGCCAAAGCAGGAAATGAAAACACTAGAGGAATGAACAGCATGGCCTGTCATTAATACACATAGCTGGAGTACAGGATTACACAAGGACTTTCTTCATCTCAAAATATACCTTAAAGAGTTCACAAAGAAACCTCTTGGCTGGACCCTGGGGAGCGTGGTTGCCCTCCTTAAGGCAGAGCACTCCATCAAGGTTGCATCCCATTAGCACCTCGCTGCCAACCCAGCAACCTGGGATAAGGGTGATGTGTGCCCTCCCTGTGCAACACACTTCTGGGATGACCCATTTTCCAAGGAGGGCTCTGATGGTGGGACCACAGGTGTCCCCATTGCAACTACTGGTGTTTGCTGGTGATGTGCCACCACTGAGATGCTGCGACTCTCCCTCCACCATCACCAGCAAAGCATCACCAAGGCAAAGCCCCACCAAGAGCCAAACCATCTGCAGAAGCTCGATTACACTGGAGGAGCATTTACTCCTTTATTTATCCAGCCAGAGACACAGCATTAAAAACCATCAAAACCCTGTATCAATCAAGGGCTTATTTAAACGAAGGGTTGAAAATTGGGACCAACCTCAAAAGCACAACAAACCTGGGGCCATTAGTCTGAAAGTGGGTCTCAAGGGCACTTGAGGAAAAGGAGTAAGTGGACCCCAACACTCTTGAGGATCACATGTATCCCTGGAGAACATTACACAGTAATAAAATATACTCAGCAAATTCCCATGGTTAATCATCTCTGTAAACGGAACGCTTCACTTGGCTGAAGGGAGAAGGCAATTTTTCCTATATGCTCCCTTTTAATACACTAGATAGAAATAATTAATCCAGTTTCTCTTCTGAAAATACTTCATTTTATTACGACGAAGGCTTTAGTCAATCATCTTTTCTTTACTTACATCCCAGTCTAAATTAGACTTGTCCAGCGTCCATAAATAAATCAGCTTAGGGAACTCAGTGGAAAGATAACTCTGCCAGCAACCTTCAGTGGATGCTGATCCTGTTCTCACCAACAGCTCTGCTCGTGGGGGGAATTCTCCTGCAGCACATGACAACTTTAAAAAGGCAATTTAAAGGGATGATTTCCATCCTTTCTTTATTAATATCTAGCAGGGCATTTGGAGCAGAGACCCAACCTTCTTATGAACTTAAGCTAATAGATTTTATAGATGCTATAGCTTGCCCATAGGAGAGCGGTGACATAAAGACAGAGAATGGGGCGAATGGTAACAACAAACCCCTTTACTTTAACAACAGCATCAACAGATTTAAAGCCCCGTTTTCAGCTGGCACTGCTGGGACCACTCTGTGCAGCAAAGTAAGAATGTGCAGTATTTCCTCATCGGCTGCTGGAGCCAAAACCCCTCAAGATTTGGGAACAGCCTCTGCAAACCCACAGAAATTAGTACATACGTAACAGAGAGGGCACAGGGCTCAGCCCAGGAGTCAAAGGCGGGTCTGGGAAGAGGAACCCGCAGTGGTTGTCTGGCCTGGTGGCCTGGTCTGCCACCCGCTTTGTGCCATTCATGGGCTATCCGTGTGTAAGGGGCTGTAAAAAGCACATTTCCAGCAAAAGAAGTTGATGGAGGTAACACAACACCAGTCCTTCCTGTGCACATCCATGCTTGAGCAAGCAGCCCAATGCAGCCATGTGGTTCATCACCACCACTGCTGATGGGTGTGATGGATGGCTGGGCTGGCACTGCCCTCTAATATACCCTAAACCTTCAGTAAACTGCTTGTCCCAAACACATACACAGGTGACAAACACTTGGTTCAGCTTTGAAGCTCTCATTGGGCTTCTTGCTGCTGTTCTGGGAGAACAAAGCAGCTGCATTTGGCCCTGGAAGGATCCACCAAGCTCTGTAACAGGAGCACCCATGAGCAAAAAGCATCCCTCGACTGCGCAGACATCGTTGGCCAATGCTCAGCCCCGCAAAGGTCCCTTTGTGTTACCCAAGTGGCACTGGGGATGCTCAGGAAGGGGTTAACGCTGTTTGCAGCAGTGTCCTGCCCTCTGGGTACCAGCAGCCAGTGAGTGTGGCTCCGTGTGACGTAATGCCCTGTGTGGCTGCTTGCAGGCTGCACACCCCATCCCTCCAGCGATGGAGATGTGTCAGGGACCCTGGGAGGCATCAGGGACCTCGGGATGTGTGAAGGACCATGGGATGCATCAGGGATCTGCATCCTCTGCCAGGCAGGGACCAGCACAGGACAGCGTGTCTCAGCACCACCAACCATCCCTTTAGCTGCTGTTTTTCCCAGCAAAACCCTGGACGCTCAGCACTATCCAGTGAACATCAGAAATGATCATTACCAGCTTTTAAACCAGCCCAAATGATTGGGATGCGCAGCTCCACAGGGCACATCCTGCAGTTGCCAGCACTGTGCCTGCTTCTTGGCTGGGAAACTCCTTTCGGCTCCAGGACCATTCAGGGCCTCACTGGTTAGGATGGGCAATCTCCCTGTGACAACCCCACTTCTGCACAGGATGGTCAGGTTGGGGGTGGGTGGCCCCTGACGTGCAGCTTAGGATTTATACAGGCAGGTTCTGGAAGTATTACTGGAATGAAGCTCAAGCTCCAAACTGCAATGAACAGGTCCAGTAGGAGAAATGCTGTTTTCTCCTCTCCATCTAAAATCTCCTCCAGTAACAGCCTGTAACCAGAGTGGGTCCTTCCAGGCCTCTGGAATAATGTAATCCTCTAAGGAGAAAGTGATTCACTCTTCTTTGATGTGATAAAAAGAGGAAAACAAGTGAACAGGAGGCACTAAACAGCCATCTTGTGAAACCCAGCCAGCTTTCCCAATTTCCTTTCTGAGCTGTTTATCACCATATAAAAAGCCTGATCCTGGGCAGAGGAGATCAAGACCAGAGTGTTGATGTCCCCGTCTTTCTCACGTTTGCATTCTGGCCCAAATCTCCCTGAGATTTAGCTCATCAATTTAAATCTCAACTTGATTCAGTGCCCAGAAAACCACTGTGATGTAGACCAGAGAAGGGACTTGGCGAGGAAACATCCAGGTGCAGCGCTGGGAAGCTGCACAGCAGCATCCACCTTCCCAAAGTGGAGGAGAGGATGGGCACTGTTTCACAGCAGGCTTCATGTGCACAACTGCTGTGCAGCAGCAAACCACGGCTGCATGGGCAGGCAGCAATGGCCAGGCAGTGGTTTGCTGGTGGGCTGCTTGGAACAACAGAACACAGATGTTTTTGTGGCTGATAGACGAAAGCAGCGTCTGGGCTGAGAGCAAAATACACACAAATGATGTGGTGCAAGGACCTTCTCCCTGTTCCTTGACCCCTTTTCTCTCTGTGCCCTAACAGCGGCATTGTCCCTGCTGGTGGTAAGGGGTTGGAACTGGAGGATTCTTTAAGGTCCCTTCCAACTCAAACCATTCCAGGATTCTACGATCAAAAGCAGCAGGAGTGGACTCTGACCCGTTGCTGGGAGGAGGCACAGCCTGTGCTGCTGTTCTGGCTCCAAAGCCCAGCAAAACACAGTGGCCACTGACCCCAGAGGATGCTCAGGCAACATCTGCTCCCCATGGGCAAGCAGGACAGAGCCAGCGCCAGCACCCATGGGTGCTGCTCTCCTCCTTCTCCCATAGCACCGCTACCCAGTGGCCCCTCAGGCACCCATGCCACCCTCCAACCTTCCCCAATCCCAGCCAGCAGGCTGCTAGCGTTCTGCTCATTTCCATTTAAGCAATATGTATCTTGGAATGGCTGCTAGGGAAGCCAGAGACACTTGAGTATATGTTTTCAGGATATAAAAAGACAAAAAACGTTGCTTCTTTATGTAACCTAAGCCAAGCTACTAACGTTAAAGCATCTGGAATTAATTATCTCAGCCAGATAATGTTTCCACAATTATTCCAGTAACGCAAACAGCTCCGCTTGTGTCTGCATCCCACTCTGGGGACCAGAGACAGAGGCTGCGGGTGATGGCAGCACCTGCCATGGGCTGAACAGCGGCTGTGGCCATGAGCCACAGCACATCAGGAGCCAGCAAAATCCCCCTTACCCTACTGCTAACGAAGCTGGGCATGGGAAAGCTCAAGATACAGAGGAGGGCAGCAAGATGACTGCTGCTGTGACCACTGCACATGTCTGCTTACAGAAATCCGGCCCAAGGAAAGCAAAGCTTTGAGGAATTTGGAAAGGCAGCACCCAGCCATTTCTTTAATGTGCTCTGAATCACTGCACTAACGCTGAACCCTGAGACACATGAGAACAGCCCCGACGCTGAGTCACTGGGAACAGCACACAGCCCATCCCACACCAGGAGGGACCTGTCTGCCTCTTGCACCATCCACTCTGCAGCTACACTTGTTTTGGGGTGTTTTACACATCTTCAAGAGCACTGAGAACAAAAGCACCTTCTCCGCCTCACCAAGGTCCTGGGACATTTCCAGCAATGCTTCACCTAAATCCAACAGGATTACCCACGGCACCAAGAATGGAGCAGCTATTCCTGCTGCCTGGCTGTCCCGCTCCTCCCATCACCCTGAAGAGCACTTCAAAGTAATAGTTTCTTGTATTGTTCAACGGGGACACAAGGTACACTAAATCACTAGCAGGTGATTTAATTACTGCTGCTGTTGCAAGCAGCAGTGATCAAATCTGCCAGGGTTTGCCCAGCTAAACACTAAATCCATGGTTCTGGATGGAGAGCGGAGGTGATGGAGCGAGATACGGAGGCTCCCAAGGCTGTACCAAACCAGAGCTCCTTCTGAGAGCTGTAAACCTCATTACAGAGCAGTGGGAAATCAAACCTGCTCGTTCTATGCATTTACTGCTGAAATACACTTGACTTTCTGTGCGCTTGATCCAGTATAAACCACAGGCATCCACTGGGAGGATTAGCAAACATTCAAACTAAAAGTCCAAGTGGCTCAGCACTAGGAAAGAACAGGCTGGATTAACACGTTTCCTGTAGCAAACTAATAAAGGTGAGGACCTGCTGAAAGCCCACATGAGAACTTGTCAAGCAGATTGTAAACCAGAAAGGATTACAGGTAACAGAGTAAATCACACTTACCCCTTTGCAAAGCACTCCCAGGCACCAGGCACAGGCTAACAGCCCTCTACAGCACCACCACCACTTTTTGTATTGCCCAGACCCTCTGAACCACCGAACTGCTGCTGACACAGAGGTGATTCATCCCATTCTAAATCAGACATCTAAAATACCAGCCTTTCAGTATCTAAAGGGAAATCTGGAGAGGGACATTTTTACAATGCCAGGTAGTGATAGGACAGGGGAATGGCTTTAACTGCCAGAGGGGAGACTGAGATGAGCTCTGAGGCAGAAGCTCTTCCCTGTGAGGGT
>JARCZZ010009001.1:0-21252 GCA_030323915.1 Brotogeris chrysoptera
GAAGACAAGGGGTAACAGGTTCAAACAGGGGAAGTTTAGATTGCTTAAGAGGAAGAAATTCTTACTGTAAGTGTAGTGAGGCACTGGAATGGGTTGCCCAGGGAAGCTGTGAATTCTCCATTGCTGGTGGTGTTCAAGGCCGGGCTGGACAGTGCCTTGGGTGCCATGGTTTAGTGGGAGGTGTCCCTGCCCATGTCAGGGGGTTTGGAACTAGATGATCTTGAGGTCCTTTCCAACCCTAACGGTTCTAGGATTCTATGATTGGTATTGGCAGGGATCACTCACCATCTTATCAGGACAGTCTTCTGATAATAAGAACTGGACATTTGTCATTTGGGCAGAGGACTATATCAAGGGAAAATAGCCAATATAAAGTTACTGCTGTGGCTTTACTTGTATTCAGACATGCAAGAGTAGTCCACAAAACGAGAGAGAGAATGACAACTAATCCATGTCAGAACTGTAAGGCACAGAGGGCTCCCTGCTTTGTCACTCATTCCACAAGTAAATACAGATAAGCAGGATGATGACTTTGACCTTACAGAAATCTCTCTGTTAAGATGCTCTTGCTGAAACAGTCATTATGCTTACACAGACTATTTGAAGCACCTACTACATTTTCGTGCCTTAGCATAACCTGAAAATGGACATTTAAACAGTGCAGATCACTTTATAGAAAAGAGATAATTGACATCAGCCACAGAAAATTTTCTAGCTGCTAAACTTTGCCTATTACCTGCATATAAAGCCATTAGTCCTTGGGGTACTCCAAGTAGTGCTGAAGTGTTTTCTCAATGTGTTTTCTCTGCAACATGGCTAGCCTAAGAGTCAGATTCGTCATCTGTTCTCTGCACCAGAGTCCCTTGGATAAGCTTTCAGTTCATTTGGGGAAACCCAACTTTTGTCTACAGCCCAGCCCCAAAACAGAAATTTCAATCCTAAAGGTGAAGCTTCTTTTTTTTTGGTAAAGAAAATGAAGTCCTCTCACAGGCTGCTTCAAGACTGTTGATTCAACTGATTGGTTAGAATTCTCACAACAATAGTTGTTTAGAATCTGATTAAAGCCAGAAAATTTGCAGCAGTTTTCAATATTTCAACATTTGTATTCAATCTGCTTTTGAACATGATTATAAGAAAAAAAGATAGTATATTAAACGCTGTCATACTCATTACAAGAAAGACCTAGGCTGTTGGGCAATTTGGGTACGAGTCTCCATTCCAAGCCCTGTGAACAGCTTGAGTGAGTCAGTCAGGCGCTGCTTTCAAAAAGGTCTCATAAAACAGATCAAGAAAAACTTAAAGGTTTTCTGGTTTTATGAACCAATATGTGTAAATAACTGGTATCCTAAGCTTTCTGTTTCAAAGAAATACAAAACCCATCACCTGCTCCTGGAAAGCACAGCCTCTGTGATATAAGCAAGCAGTGCTGGTTACCATCTCATTCTTTTGCCTCTTCCAACATTAAAGCTATAATTAAATCAGAAGGGAGACTGGCCATTCCTTTTTCCCTAGCCCTGATGACAAACACAATGAATAAAAAGCTAATCTGTAATGACTAATGTATTAATACTGCATGTTGACCTCTCTTTAGTATGCCAATTCATGTATGCATTTAAGTACATTGTTCCTGAAATATTATCTATTTGCAGCCAAACTTTATCAACCTACAAGGTAACAGTGAAAAATGCAGTACTATAATAAACTTCTGAATTAAGGGAGAGTTAATCAGAAAGCTCTATTCCTACTCTGTTAAGATTAAAAAGTAAAAAAAATGTGAGGGACAAGGAAAAGCATAGATGTAAAGCTCTGACAAAAGACTAAACACACATCATGAACGACTACCATATTCCACAGTGCTAATAGGTGCCACTGTATCCCAGTGATGATAACGGTGTCAAAATATTCCACTTCTGTGGGAGTAGATTGTCCAGAAAATAAAAGGTAGCTGGATTAAAATTAAAATGTTCAAACAAAAGGGTGAATGAGGAAAGGAAAGAGAGGGATACAACAGATACTCTTATTTGCATAAATGTTTACTGCAGTCAATAATGTTTCTCTGATTTACACAGAGATAATTTATATCAACTAATTTGAGGCTAAACTCAGATTTTTATGTGTTCATTTTGTGTAAAGGTTAGTGTTGAGTGTCTTGGATTAAACCCATTTATTTATCCAAAATATGTACTCAAGCACAGTAGCAGCCTCTCAGCAGGTACTTTGATGATGACAGTATTGTTAAATATTTAAAATTAGATTTATTTTTTTTTTTTTACTTTGCTTCTGTAACTCACGTGGTAAAATACTGATATACAGTAGGATACTTCTCTGTAGTGGAACAAGAATGACATCAGTTTGCTTATGCCACTTCGTACCTTAATTATGTGATGATGGCTAGAGAGGGCTGCTTAACACACCTGCATAGCATACATGATGGTATTTGAGGAAGATTTTGCTTCCTAAAAGAGCTAATCACATAAGTAAACCAAAAATTGCTTCATTGTCACAACTCATCATCTCCCCTTCTACATTTGCCTTCAGATCTTCATTTTCACCACCTTCCAATTTGATGTCTTTAATTCCTCATGCCCACAGCAATTCTTGGAAGCAGCAAAAACTATAATCCAGAACTGCTGCAAGCTCTCTCCCAGCAGAGCCCTACCCCTGCCAATAGCTGCCATCATTCAAGTGGTACTTGCTGGCATGATAGCACGAAGTTGCAGCAATTTCTTTACACTTTTCCATACCTCATATCCCCAGCTGTTCCAAGAGGGTGATCACCTTACTGGTTTCATGAGGTCTAGAAAACGCAGCAATAATTATTGTGCTGGCAGCGCTGAAGGCAGTCAGCATCACTAAGGCAGGAATTGGAATGCAGCCCAACCAACACAGTAGAATCTACTAATTTGTTGCACTGAATATTTTGCTGTAAGAAATAATCATAAGCCTTGTGATAGACTATGAAAGGCAAATTAAATTGCCTGAGCCAGACTCTTCTACAGTGCCTAGTAAAAAGGAAAAGAAAACCTGGAACTGACAATTTCAGGTGAGCTGCTTTGGTCTAGGCATTTTAAATGCTGCGTCTTGTTAGCAAATGACCTCCTCAAATTATACAAAACCCAATCATCTATCCAATCATGACCTGTCAAAAAAGAGGTGTTCATAATTGGTTTTGACCTATTTAATGTGGATTAGACTTGGAAAAGGAAGGCTAACAGTGTTCAATTTAATTTCATACTGTATGCTATCTTACATAAGATACTAAAAAATCAACAGTAGAGCTTTTTTCCCTGTAATTGTATTAGTGTTTTAAATGATGCATGTGTACTGACTTCTAACCTTTGTTAGATAGTAGCTTTTAATACAACTGAGGGTAACTACAGTGTCTTTTTCAAAGGTGGCTCCTATTATTAATGAAACAATATAAAAAAAATAGCATTTACATAACACCAAATGTCTGCACTTTTCTTAGTGGTATAGGTGACCTTTCTAGACAGAGTATTTTTAATTCACGATAAGATAATCTGGTAATACTGTGTGTGCTGCTCCTCTGCTAAATAAAGAACATAGTTTTAGGCACTTAATGCTGTACCTGCTAGCTCCAGCTCTGAGTTGCATAGCACTGTTGTGACTGTGGTAATGGTTTGACCTGTGTTTATCTCTAGCCCAGTGACATATTATTTAGAACTCCATTCACAATGAAGATGCAGGCAGCTGACCTCCCCGGCAAACAGTATAGTTACGCGGAAAAGTAATTTACATTAATGAGAAATGCCTTCTTTTTGAGCTGTTAAAAATAACCAAAGCAGGATCAACCTGTCTTATTCCTGCTGCTCTGTTACTGCAGCCAAGGAAAGAAAGGATCAGTGTCCATTCAAAATGCCCTTCTATTGACAGGTAGAAGAGAAGAATGAATATATGAAGCTTGTGCACATCTGGGAAAATATGAATTAAAAACAGGAGCCATCAAATTTTTCCCTTTATCTGGCTGTACAAATAAAACCATGACAAAAAGTAAAACTCCAGGGTAAGGACAGCTTAGTATTGTGGGGAACTAACCAAAGTGCCAGCAGATTTCTGATGAGAGCTGCCAATGGTCATCAGTGTCAGTTATTTTTTTAAGTGATGTTCATGCTCTTGCTTTGTGAAAAGTTCAGGTAGAAACAACTGCCTCCTGCATGGCTGCATTGCCCTGGATGAAACTGCCTTCCCTGCTGTGGCAAATGTTGCTGCACTGCAGTGAAATCTCTTCCTTCATCCCCTGCCCAGAAGTACGTTTCACCAAATACATGGATGTAAAATTCTTAGAGCTGAGCAAATAAACTTTCTACATGTAATGACAGTGCTTTCCTAAAAATTAAGACACTGGCTCATCCCAGTCATAACTTCTATTTAGAAAGAAGAGGCAAGGTCCAATCTACCTAAATTAGGACCCTAACTTCTGTCTACATTGTAGGTATTGAACATCCACCAAATCTGCGATATACTCAATGAAAGAAAGTGTCTCTGAAGGCCTGCAGAGGAAGATCTGCTCTATGTGCAGGTACTCAAGTGAGACAAATGGAATCTGATCCACTCATTTACTCTTTTAGAGTTATAATTATTACTAAATTAATTGATACAGCTGATAGTCCATGAATGAACTGTCAGGCTGCGTGCTATTCCAGGGACTGTCACAGATTCCCCATGGGATACCAACAAAATCTTTTAATCTCAGGGTAACACACCTAGCCAGTATTTAAATCCCAATTTCAAGATGAAGTCACTTGGAACTGTAGATTTCATTGACTCTCTCTAATTATTAAGTTCCTATCTTATTTGTTTCTTAACACTTTTTTTTAATTATTATTTTTAATAAGTTTAATCTGTAAGGTGAAATGTCTTTAAAGGTAAATATTATTTTTCAGCATTATTATACACTGGGCTTTGTCTTCCACCCTTGTAAAAAGAGATCAGGAACCAGAGATGACACCAGTTAATATCCTATCAACAGTCACTGCGATGGAGTATGAATTTGGTAAAGTGCTCTTCAACCAGTTTCTGCTCTTCCTGTAATGCAGACCACAATTAGGTTAGACTGGGAAAACATTTTGATGAATATAATTTGTTTTGGGAGAATCAACACTACTTTTGTTGGAGGATGTTAAGAATCAGTAGCCGAACCTTCCCAGTATACCTGCTCTTTCATAAGAGGTATACTGTTTGGCATACTTCAGCAAAAGTATAAACACTATAAATACATAATAGAAATATACTATATAAAGTGTAACAAATGTAAATATAATATAGGTATACTATAATGTAAATAATAGTATAAATGTAAATAGTATAATAAAAAGCATACCAGATACACTGTTCGGTATACTTCGGTAATACTGAACACTCAGGGAAAGCATTCTGTAAGAAGAGGTGATATGTGGAAGTGCCCAAATTTTCTGACTATCCAAATTTTCAAAGTAGACAATATTAAAGTTGACAGCAAATTGTTGCAAAGGATATCACAATACTGAATGACAAGGCATCAGAAATGCCATATGAAATAATTCCTGTTAAATGCAAAATGATGAACCTCCCTGGAAAAGAATATTTAATATACACAGTGAATGATTCTAAATTAACTATTACTACTCAGAAAATTATTCCAGATAGTTAGCATAAAATGTCAGTTTGATGATAAACAAACCCCACATTTTAGACATCATTAGGAAAGAGCAGGTAATGAAACACAGGCCTGCACTACTAGAAAAAGCACCACACTTGCAGTAGTAGACACAGTAAAACTGGAAAAATACAGAGTATGGTACAGGGATGATTCAAATGGTGGAGTTTTTCCACTGAGGACAGACTAAACAAACTAGGACTCCTCAAGTCAGTACACAGAAAGCTGTACGGGGAATATGAAAAAGACTTTAAAATTCAAGGATGATATAAGTGAAATAAGTAGGGAACAAGCTTTATTACTTCTCCTAGTGCTAGCCATAGAGGCAGTCAGCTACAATTATGTGAGAAAATGAAAACCAAAAAAAGGAAATATCTTTTCACAGGGGGAATAATGGAACTGGAAAAAATACTGCCACAGGCTTTTGTGTTTTAGACAGAAAAAAAATAGATAATTTTATGGAAAATTAGTTTGTTGACAGCAGTCAAAAACGATGGTCTGACCACAGCCTTTGGTTTAAGAAGTCTCATAATTAGCAACTGCTGAAACCTGAGTAGGTAAACCAAAGGAATGGCCATACTCTATGGGGTCCTGCACTGTTCACTACACAGCTGCTGCTGGCTGCTGCTTGAGGCAAGCTTCTGTGCTTAGGTGATCTTTGCTTCTCTTCTAATATGGCTTTTTTTATCTTCCATTTGAAGCAGCTTTACACCTTTTCTTTTTTTTTTTTTTAATTTAAATGACAATGGTAGTACCTTAAAATCACAAATCATATTGAAATTATGACCACTGACAGCATACAATAATATATATATACTTATGCTCAAGGCACAGAATATTATGCCTTCAGACTTTTGAAAGTGTTAAGATTTAAATTGGGTCAGGAAAAAAACCCAATATGATCTAAAATAATATTGCCTAAACTTATTTATAAAATGACTTTTAAACTATCATTTCAGAGACGCCTGCCTTTTCGCATTTCAGTAACACCGCAGGACAGTAATCTCTTCTCAGGTCCCGTAAAAAGATGCTCTCTAGTAGCTAATGGGAAAGACCAAGAATTGGGAGAGCATAAAATGAAATCACTTCCTTCATCGACAACTCCTTCTCCCATTGTTTCCATTTTAATCTCATTGCACGTTACAACTGATGTTGAACAATACTATTTCAAATATTTTGAAAATTACTGTAAAGAGCTCCACTTACTTACATGTCAAGATACAAGGGGTCAAAGCAGGCAGGCAAAGATTAGGCACAAGTCATGTATTTTGTGGATAAACTGAGACTACAAGACACTGTGGGCGTAGTCTGGATTTATCCATCCTTTGGGACAGACAACTTTTGTCTGCCCTTGCTGATCCTATTCAGCTATTCCTCTTTCAATTTTTCTGTTCATCTGTTGTCATTAACAAGCCAAAATAAATACATACATTTGGAAGTCTGTTACTGCGCCTTTCATCCACAGACTTTTGCAAAAGGACACGAAACATCACTTTCTCCATTTAAAAAAATAAGGACCTGAAGAATGAGAAGGACAGAGACTTACCAACATTCACCTAAATGTGGCTGAATACTCCAGCATGGAGAATAGCTGATGCTCCCCCAGTCCTGCGGAGAACCCTAACCAGTGAAGCACATAGCCTTTGCTTGCACTGAAGACAACTGTTCGGGGGGCACTTTCACATCATCAAGAACCTGAAGAGAGCCATCTTTTTCTAATAAATATGTTATGTGTAGTATAACCTGTCTCTAATAAAGTGTGCCATGAAAAAACATAAGACTGTGAGGTACGCTAATAAGGCGATGTGTCTCTGATGCTTTAAAAGCACCCAAAATATGAACACTTCCTTATTTTGATTAACCCATTTATGGGATGAACACTAGGTGGCATGGTACCAAGAGGTGACACATCCGGTAGCTGCTATATACCCCCACTCAAAACTGTCACTGAAATAAGAACAAATTTCAAACGAAAAAAATATCACTCAGGCACGGCAGATTAGTGCAACATCATGCAAGCTGGTGCACAAGACAGAAAACAGTCTTTTGCAAGCTTAAAGTACAATGTCTGAGAAGAAAATACATATGGTACAAAGCCTGGATAGAAAGAATGGAACAGCAGATGGAAAAGTCCACAAAGCGCTTCATCAGCTACCTGCCAACACTGAATGGTGTCCAGTAAAAAAGCTATACCTTATGAAGTTATAAAATGGAAAAAGTTGGCACTAGTGGTAAACTGTAGCAATTTCAGGTAATGATGGATAGATTACGCTACATATAAAAAAGTCAAGTTGTGCTTTAGAAATAGCAGGGGTAACTGAAAAATGAGTGGTGGGTAAGGCACACAAGGCTTTGTTGAGAACTAGTCTTATAAGTCTTCCTATACACCTAATCTTCACCTTGAAGCTTTTCTACCTAAACTAAAAATCTATTTGCTGCGGGCCAGCATGAATGAGTGATCTATTTTTATGCTAATGATGGTGGCAAACAAGTTGGATAATGGAGTGTCCCCCGTGTCACCTACCTAGGACTTAGCATAGCTTCCTTGAGATGCAGGCAGCTATGAGTTCTAAGCTCCTTGACCTTCTACAATTATATTATGCTACAGAGGATATATCTTCTTCAAGAAAAAAGATGAAACAAATAGAATTATTTTTAAGAGAGCTGCAAACTGCAATTAACAGCACTTTCTTCTTGTAGTGAATCCACAAAGGAAAATGACTTGAGATGACAGAAAATGCAAGCAGTATACAGCCAGTTGGTATCAGAAGTCTATAGATAAACTCCATTATTGTAGATATGATATGACAATTTCATTGCCTTGGAAAGCAACAACGGCAAACAGATGATTAAAAGGCAGACATCTGGACACAGAAAATAATAAGGTAGGGAATCAACCTTCTTTTCCTGTTATTTAATGCCAGCAAACAGATGTATGCATTACTATGATGTTGACATTACTTGCAAAAAAAGGTTAACTTATGTACATATCTAATATGGACTTACAAATCTCAGCTTCTTAACTGTGGTTTTTAGCCATCTATCTCACTAATGTAGGAAACATGAAAAATAATTCTACTTGTATCTAGGTATTAAGACTACCATAGCAGGCAACCTAGTAATATTATTTGAAGGATAACATCATCAGGTATCTCAACACAGTCAAAATAATATGAGCCAATACACACAATATCATTAAATATGAAGTATAATAAAATTTCCTGCACAAATATTTAAAAAAAGTGTTAAGAAATTGTTAAAAAGAGAGAGAAAGAGTTCTGGTGCTATGGTGCGCATTAACGTGATGGTTTTCATTTTCAGTGTTTTTCTTAACTTGTGCTGTTTCTCCATGTCACTGCACTGCTCATTCTGTCCTTCACTGGTGACAGTATATACACCTGAGGAACCCCCATGTTGTCTTTCCAGAGCCTGTTTTATGGGCTATTGCCTAACACACATTTGTGTGATTGCTGCAAGGGCAGCATTTGATTATGAAATCCAATTAAACTACTGTAATTTCATGCATGTATGTAGCAGAGACTGTCAAAAAATAGAGAGAAATCAAACTAAACTGTAGCATTCACTTTCCTTGAAATTTCTTTCAGGAGAGTTTTTATTAGAAATTACCTCAGATTTTTGTAATTACCTTGTTACTTAATTAATTCAACACTGTAAATTAACAAATTTATCATTAGTGGACAAAAGTAAAAAACTCACAGCTTTAGGATGAAGCCCAGTGACAAACAAAGCTCTGATGAAAGAAATCATCTCTCATATATTTTTCATTCTAGTATTGTTAATTAACCCTCATTTTACTTGCAAACCTGTGCTGGGTGGTGATGCCCAGGTTCTGGCAAAAGGGGGGCTGCAGGGCAGCCTCTGTGAGAAGCACCTGGGGCTGCCCCATGCTGGGCACTGGTTCTAGCCAGATCCAACACAGCCACCACAGGGCACGGCTGACCTCCTCAGCAAAGGTGGTGATGCCTTGAAGAAAGTGAGTGTAAGGAAGGGGAAACACTGCCTGGGAGCAATAAGTGAAGGAAAATAAATGCGAGAAACAGCTTTGTGAGCCCCAGGATGAGACCAGAAGGAAGGGACGAGGAGGACCTACGGATGCCTGAGCAGTTCCCCTGCAGTCCCTGGAGATGCCAGGCTGGAGCAGGGGAATAGGATGAGCAGGAAAAAGCAGGGAAGAGCTGTCATAGGCTGACTCCAAGCCTCATTCCCCATCCTCCTGCAACAGGTGTGGTGGGGAGATAGAGGCGTTGCGAATGAAGGAATAAAGTTGAGCCTGGAAAAAAGTGTGGGCTGGGAAGTGTTTAGTTTTTCTCACTATCTAGTTCCATTTTAATTGGCAATAGATTAATTTTTCTCCAGGTTGAGTTTGCTTTTGCTGGTGAGCAACCTCCCTGCCTTTATCTTTTTCATCTTATTTTCTGCCCTGTCCTGTTAAGGAAGGTGAGTGAGAACAGCAGGGTGAGCATCTGGCAGCTTGCCAAAGTCAACCTAACACAAAACTAAGAGAACCATAAATACAGTAGACCCAAGTTAATACTATAGAAGCTATTTACTGGACAAAAAAATATTGCTCTGAATGATTATGATTCCGATTAAAGATAACTTTCTTAAGATTTTTATAATTATTGACCATTTCTGTGGAAGTCCATAAAAACTGCAGGTGATGGTTCACCACCTCTGAGGCTCTCAATTTTCAAATAAACTTAATTTAGAATTGGTTTATACCAGTTATATGTGCACTCAGCATGACAACCTATATTAGTATAAAGTAATTTAATAGATTGAAATTTCCCTGGAAAATAATGTCTATGGCATTTCAAAATTTGAGCTGTTTTTACTAACCTACATGAAAAATATTTTGTTTTATCAGTAACTATACTGCTACTAGAGCTGTAGTGAATCTATTCTCCCCTGACGTACCTGACTTATTCTGTGAAGCCTTCAATTATTTTGGTTGAGCTTGCCTTTTCTTGCTGGCCTTTATAGAAAACAGAAGGCACAAAAGATAACTGACGTTTCCCCATCTGTTTCCTTAATAAATGCCCTCTGCTACAAAGGACTGGTGTGCGGACAGGAAAATAGGACTCACTTATCAAATCCAGTGCCACCACAGATTCAAGCTGTGTTTTGATAAGGATTTCCTGGATGATGCGACAAAATTCTGCCTGAATCTCAAAGGTATCTCAGGCATCTGGCAAAACCACTTCATCCAGATCATGAAAACAAATCACTTTTAATTAGTCAAGTACTAAGCTCATCACTCTTCCCCGCCCCGCCCCCCCCCAAAAAAAAAAAAAAAGAAAATACAGCAAAAAATAAACTTTTGAAATACCATTTGAAAACATGATGGCATGTTATGTTCTAAATGCCCCAAATGATAAGATTAAGTAACAAAAAAGAAAGCTAAAGTCAAAATCTGACTTGTGCGTAAACATAAAACAACCTTCAATTTGCAATCAAAAAAATCCATTTTTGATTGTTTTGTGCAATGCTCACAAGTTATCAGTATAGTTTTTTGATATCTCTTTAAGTGCAGCTGTATGTAATGATGAAATGTTTTCAAATACAGACATGCTAACAGCATTTTAGTTCTAGTTGGATATTTTATTACAGAATAAAGCTTTGCACCTTTAAACATAACCCACAGAAAGACAGATAGGAAAGTACCCTTTAATATCTCCTACTCCCATGAATTTCAACATGATACTAGGCACTGGTGATCTTTCCAATGTAACTGGCCAAAAGTTAGCCATCAATGCTATGATAGGAAAAGACTCTGACAAGGATGCTCCACTCCTGCATGGAGGCCAGGCTCTGTTTGAATTTCACTATCACATAGAATCATAGAATAGTTAGGGTTGGAAAGGACCTTAAGATCATCTAGTTCAACCCCCCCCGCATTAGGCAGGGACACCTCCCACTAAACTATGCCACCCAAGGCTCTGTCCAACTATATCTTTCCCTAGAATACCCTATGTAACTACACACAGGCAGCTTTTCATCTTTTCTATTTCAGGCAAAGGAACTTCAGACAGGATTCTTGGGCATGCTGTGGTCACAGACAGACCAGTTAAGAAAATAATTGAAACAAAAAATAAAATATTCACATTCATGTTGAAAGAATCGATTCATCCTGCTTCATTCGGAATAACCCAGTTGTTCAAGGTGTCATGTATATGATCTCCTTTTTTGGCATCCTGCGTTATAAGCTACTGCCAGAGGAAAGACATTGAATGAGATAAATCAATGATCATTCCGACATGCCAAACCAAGAAACTGTCAATAGGGTGAAGCACATTCCCGTTTAAAATGCCTGCAGCACCTTCCATATGTCTTAGTAAGGAGTGGGGGCCCTTGAATGCATTAATTCTGTTATCCTGGGAAAGAAGCAATACATTTCCCAGAGAGATATCACTCTGGAGACAGTAGGAAGGAGAGAAAAAGCTTTATAAGCTACAAAGCTCTTTGGCAAAAGGTCAAACTGTGGATGAGTATTACTCTTCAAGGAGAAAAGACAAGAAGAGATTGAAAATGGCAGTTACAAAACAAAACAAAACAAAAACCAAACTCACAAACTGATGAAAAGTCTGAGATAAAAAGAAATCTGTGCCATAACAATTAATTTTGTGATGCTTTTCTTTACAGACTGAAGCTTCTGGATTTGAAATAGCTCCTTTGGAAAAAGATTTTCTGAATAGGTTTTCAAGTTAATTTCTCTGTATATAGATCACTCTAACAACTTGCAGACCTGCAAGAATGAGCATAATTGTAATTCTTATACCGTGGATGTTATAGTCTGCTTTACCTGAAAATGGAGCAACAAAATTAACCTAACACCTGACAAGGGAACAGAAGAAAGCCCGTTGTCTTGCTCTTCTTGTGAGGAAAACAGATTTTGGCTTTTTTTTTTTCCCCTTCACTGATATAGAAAATACCTCACAGTGAAAAAAAAAAAGAATTAATGGTTTGGAATGACACATCATGAAAACAGTTTTCAATTCTGAATTCTTCCTGTGATCAACAGATAGAGGACTCGGGGGGGGGGGGGGGAAATGAAAAAGGAAAATTTACATTTCTGTCTCTGGCATACACCTTGCATAAAGTAAAAATGTCAACTTTTAATAATCTTTGTTGAAATAAGGTCATTGTGCCGATGTACTTTGGTGTCAATGAACCTTTGGTAAGCCCTCAGCCATGCATTTCAGAAAGTCTTCTAATCCATAAAATCTACTTTGTTTTACCATATAGGTTTGAAAAAGGGCAACCAAAACACTCCTATTTCAGTTTTCTAAAGCAGACCTAACCCACTGCTTTAGCAAGCACAGAAGATGAACTGATACATCCTTGAGCCCATTGCTGCATGGACATCAACAGCCCAGGTTTCTTTGCGACACACTCAGTGAAACCCAGGCGTTTCAATATGACTTCTCTGACCTGGAGCAAAAGGATTGATATGCTGACATTAAATGTGACCAACTGTAGCAATAGGCAGGTCATCTAAACCAGTGTCTTTACACCTCCACTGCCTTGCTCCTTATCCTGTCCTTTATGACCTGTTTCTCCAGCTGTATGTCCAGATGCAAACGATAACCCTCGATCATGATATGTACTAGATATCTCCCCTCTCCCTGGGTTCCCAGCAATGACTTGAGATTATGCTGCGCCAGTTCTGAGTCATACATGCGCTGAGGGTGCATGTACACTGTGGCCATCAAGGAGATGAGAAAAGAACCAACTGCTTTTAAATTCTCTTGAGGACTTGCCCTCAATGATGCCACTGACCCAGTGCCTTTCCTCTTTGTCTAGCCATCACTTCACAAAGCTTACAGTATTATTTTAGGGAAAATAGTGTATTGGGAAAAATAATGTAAGCAATTAAGAAATATAGGAAAAGCATGTAAGATTCTACGATTCCATGAAGTAAATGTTTTAGGTAGCATTGAACAAATCCAGTACATCACGTTATATTGAATACATTGAATACTTATAGAAGTTCCATCAGAGGACTGAAAGCATCTTATGTGCAAGTTTTCTTCTGGTTTCAGGACTGCAATTCTGCACAAGGAAGGATGGTCATGCTTTTAGGAAAAACTAAAAAAAATGTCAGCAGGTTTTTTTTAAAACCTGTCTTCTAGAGGCAAATACCTCTTGTTCAGAGCCCAGGAGGAACAGGCACTTGCCAAGCTCTATCACTCCAATTTCACTCCTTCTCCCCTTGCCACTTTATATAAACTATCCCTGTGACAAACTCCTTTTCCCTTCATCGGCCTTAGTTCATTCCAACTGAGAAGATTTTTTTTGTTTCTGTTACATTGTTTTTCGTTCCTGTATGTTCTGCTGGTAAGATGGCCAATTTTTTCTGAGTGACTTTTCAAGTACACTTTCTGGAGACAGCTTTATGCTACAGAAAGCTACACTTACCAGATCAAGACAAGCGTTGCAGCTCAGAAGGAATTCAAAACTTCATGTACGGTGTTAATTTATACCCCTTAAAAGATGCTCTGTCACTTGAATGAGCTTGTACTAAGCCACTGGGATTATTAAATTGGTTTTGTATTGCTTGTCTTGCAGTTTCCCTCTTCTTACCTCCTGCATAACAGTAATTCTGAATACAATTCTGATTCTGTAGAAGTTAATTTTTAAACCTAATTTTTACATCTACTCCAGTGTGAGACCTGAATCCGATCAGGCTTTCCTGAAGAGAATGGCAGCTTTTGCTGACTGGCCAATATTTAGTGTGGACACTTTTCAAAGAAAATATTCAAAACGGCAAAAGGCATACTAATTTTAAGAAGCCATACTGCATGGAATTTAATCTAGAACAGATGGCTGGAACAATGCCAGTGCTCTTAGTGAAGAACACTTAGGCCCATAAGACCATTATGACAGCCAGAGATCCCTACTGCTTAAAAAAGTGTACAAGAATGTCACACATGAGACAAAGTCTCCATTTGCCAAACAAGATGTAATTGCAAATGACTTTTTCAAACAAAAGAGAGCAGGGCAGCCATAACATCAGGCTGAATTTTTGCCTAAAATTGCTAGGGTTTTGAAACTTTTTTTCATGGTATAGTTTAAATTATTTCCTTTTTTTTTTTTTTTTTTCCTGGATTAAGATGACCTTACTTCGTATTCTAAGGATTTCAAACCAACAACATTGGTATTCTTTCATTGTGTTTATAATCAGTTGTCTGAAGACGCAGGAGCCAAAGCAGCTTTTTCAAAATTCTCGGATGAACCCTTGCACAGCACTTTATCAGCGTGTAGCTGGAGAAACTAAAATCTGTGGATTCAGACATTTCGGCAGTTTCCAGGACAAATGCTCAGGACACCACTTTGCTGCCCTGGCAGCAAGAGCTAGATTTTTTTTTTTAATCTAAATGTGGTCCCCAAACCAAGTTTCAACAAATCTGCTTTCCAGCCGACCGATTCCGAAGGTGGTTAAAGTAACCAGGCTGTCTTACCCTGTTTACTCATCTGCGCACACTGAAAATTGCCTCAAAAGGCAGGGCAGATGATATTTCACACCACAGGCTCCATTATAATCCAGAATCAGGCAGACAGACGTTAATCCTGTTTAAATTCCATTTAAAAAACTTGGATTTTCAGTTTATAACTTGTTCAACAGCTTAGCGGTTAAGCATTCATCCAGAAAACAGCCAACATTCATTCTAAGGTGCGCACAGCCTTTAGTGTTCTCCAAAACTGGAGCACGGTCATTCGGTGGTACCCTGAACATAAGAATCCTCTGCCTCCTGCTGAAGCTATATGGCAAAAAAAAGGTGGCAATACAAGGAGGGTAGCCAGGAGGCAGCTAACATTTCTTACTAGGTTCATAAATACCATGCATAAAAGGCAGACAGTTAGCTTAAGCAACTTGTACTGCCTTCTGCAGCTGGCTGAATCAGGTATGACCAAACCAGAGAAAACGCTCACCTTAGGTGGGCTAAAAGCTTCCGTACCAACACTGCAGGTCTTCAGAGACATCAGCCTGTTGCCACCTACTTTGTATGTAATATCACTGGGAGGGAATGGTTCGCAAGTTATCTCTATAAAAATGAGACATGAACATACATAGCTAGACAGGCAGACATAAATACTGAAGTACGCTTGGTAAGAAATTTAATCTAGGGTTAAAGATGCAGATGAATTATTTTTTATTAGGTTATGCACTGGTGAAACTGTAAAGCTGAAGCCATGATACACATATGATTATCCCAAACCTCAGTTATGGATATGTTTTCTCATTGTTTGTGCAAGTCTAAACTTTGAAGCAAAATGAAGCACTGAGCATCAAGGTCGCATTTTGATTTACAAATTACTCTTATTCTATTCCATTTTGAAAAAAAAAAAGAAAAGAAATAATTTCAAAGCTAAATTGGTATTTCAGACATACTCTGTAAGAACAAGTTCCATGTTCTGTACGATTTATATTTTAAGTCCTAAAATGATAATTACATCTAAATTACTCTCCAATTCTATTGCATTACCATAATTGTGTGTCAAGTAACAAGATGAACTTATTAAATTGGGTATTTCTAGGCCATTTACACAAGCAATAATATGTTACTGCAAAATTTATACTATACCTAACAATACTTTGCCTAGCAACTTGGTTTTACTGAAAATGGAGACATTAAATAATAACTCTACTATTTCCTGTTGACCTCACTGAACCCCTCAGTGCTCTGTAAAGAATATAAAAATTAGCATTGTGATATTAGACTTCTCTAAATAAAAGAGTAGACTTTAAACACAAAGATAGAGTGTTTTCTTAAAACTGTAACACTCTCTTCAAGCTAGAAAAGAATATTGCCTTCCTAAAAGGGGCAGTGAAAGCAAGAGTTAAGGTTTGCTTTCTTTTTATGCCAGGTCAGTAATTCACACCAACACTGGAGAATGACACTTGACAATTTAAGCGGTTCAGTGCTGGACCCAGGAAGCAAAATCTTCTTCTCTCACCTTTCCCCCCACCCTTAATACCCCTGTTCACAATGAATTTATTTTCCTTTTCAAAATTGGACCTTCAAAGTAGGAATTCAATCATCCTACTGTAAAGCATTAATTTGGTTAATCTATTAAATTAGAAAAGAGATGTATGGTAAAATCTTGAGCCAATGGATAAAGGTTTTGTACGAATTTGGGAAAAGGGGCTGATGATTAAAAAAAATATTGTTAGGTTAAAATTTACTTCCTTCCTCATTCTAGTCCAGAATTGCTTCCCACTGCATAACTGCTTCTGTAAGCTGAAAGTACATATGGACTGCTTTGCTCCTGATGAAACACATTAAGTCTAAACGGCTCCGTGAATGTTGAATGATGTCCTTGCAGATTGCAACTTGTCAAACTTTAGCTTTGCCTGAAAGGCAATGACTCTGTAAGTCTCCGGTCATGGTATATTCTGTTGTTTCAATACTGCTTTCTCTGTGAGAGTAAAAGCAGGTATTGCTAACATGCCAATCTGGGATTTTTCTGCTCTACTCCCGAAGCAATGCTAATTATGTTCAGAAAACTCTTAGAAGATGCTTTGCTTTTATTTGTAAATAAAGAGTCTCACAGAAAGTTGCATGTACTTATTCTTCACAGCCAAGTTTGTCCATTTTTAGTTTCATAGTAAAAAAGAAAGAAAGACAAGACTTCTCTAGTTTTGTAGTTTTTCTCAATACTTCTTGGATATATGCTGTTAGTTTCCTGAAACTGCTATTTTCCTTGAGTCAAATATTCAATCAGAATGAATATTCAACAGAATATTCAACCAGAAAATTAAATCTCCCATTAACAATCAAAGGGTATGCAAAATTTACGGGCGAATAGCTGTTGTAATTAAAAGAAAAAAGTGAAACAGAAAATTACTTAAATCTGGAAATAGCTACTGAACATTTGTGCTAGCCACTTTGCTAATCTCTGCATTCAGAAGTGCTGTGTGCAGACCTGGAGACACCACACCAGAGCATAGAACAGCAGAAGGGCTGGCACTCCAGGAAGCAGGGAGGGAAAAAAATGCTTATTAAGCCTCTTCCAGTTTGTTCTCCACAGCATTTTTCTTCAATAGCATGTTGAATCTGGTTTTAAAAGTCCCAAGAGATGAGGCTACCATGACTTTTCTTAAAGAGCTATCTCAGAGTCAAAAGAAAGAAGAATTTTTATCCTTTTTGATATTGCTTTCCAGCACTCTTATAGTAACGTTATCACTGTACACCACATTAAAAACAGTAATGGAAAGGAAAAATGAAATATCTTTCAAGATACTTGCATCATGTTTCCCTTTGATTATGAAAGAAACATTGGATTGAAAAAAATATTTGTGGCTCACTAACTCTAATACAGTGCTACTTCATGTAATTTATTTTGCAAAGCAGCTTCTTATTTTTCTGTTTCTGATGGAAAGCTTTAGACACAAAACTGTCATGGTTAGAGATCTTCTATCTCCACTTAAAATAATTAGCTGACAGTTTATATCCAATTAATTCTCTTGGTATAACTACTTTCTAACTTTGTAACTTTCTTCCTTCCTATGTTCATCCTTGTGGTGTATTCAGAGGAAACAATCATATCTGTTTTCAACTTCTGATTTTCTCGCCTTCCTGGTGTCTTCTACCATGTTCTATTTTTTTCCCCTGCTTGATTCTTTTCAGATACTTTTATTTATCAGTTACACTGTAAGCTAATTTTTTTTCTTAGACTTAACCTCAACTTTATAAAGCTTTTCAGAGGCCTTAACACTTCCTTACACAACGTCATTAGCATTTTCTTCATTTTCAGAGCCAACCCCTCAACTGACTTTGCCTTCTTCACATCTGACTCATTTTGATGAGTCGGTCATCTAATGCACCCAAATATTTTTCCTCTTCACCTATTAAATAACTCCCAGTTTACTGTACAAATTTGTAACAGACCCTAAATCTATGACTATCCACTGCACTAACGAATTTAATTCCATGCCCCTGTTCTTATTATTTAAGCCTTTAATTTATTTTTAAAATATTCTTTCCATGCCGTCTTGGGTGACATGGTCTAGTGAGAGGCATCCCTGTCAATGGCAGGGTGGTTGGAACTAGATGATCTCAAGGTCCTTTCCAACCCTAACCATTCTACGATTCTATGGCAGTTTTCCTTTGCATTGACAAAATCCTTCTAATCATGTATCGTAGACAAATGCCAATGACAGCCTCCTACCTTTTGGACTAAAGGCATTAAGGAAAATATTAAATGAGAACACTTACAAACCAATGCTAAAAATTTCCCCAAATAACTCCCTTACCTTGCAGTGTATCTTATCTATTTCAATACCACACGTGATTTTTCTCCCCTTCAGTAATTTCCTTGGAGCACATTAAAATTCTTCTAGTAATCCTATTTTTAATTTACTCTTTGGCACTGAATCAAACGTTTAACTGAAGTCCAAATAGATGAGCTTCAGTACATGCCATCTGCCTAGAAAATTATTTATCAAAGAAAAACTGCGGTTAAAAACATGTTGTATTTTGTCCCATTTCTAATTGCCTTCATACACTTCATTGTAATCTCAGTTGAAATTTGCTCTAAAGCTTTGCATGCTATAAGGGCCAGATGAACGCACTATCACAAGTCACTTAAAAGTCTCACTCAAAACTTCACATGCAGGCTTTACCATGGTATCAGTACATGGTATCAGATGGGAAAGGTGGACTAAGGATAGGTTGATCAGAGACCTGTGGTTTCAGATATGGTTCCTTCAAAATTCTGGAATGAAGACTACCTAATCTCCCCTATCAGGTTCACATAGATTTTTTTGTAAGCTTTTCTTCTCCTGTGAAGCTGTAAATCATATTTTCATGTCCTCATTTTCATCATTTTCTTCATATTCCACACCATTGCCTTTAATGAAAGTTTTAACAATATTTTCATTTAGAATTCAGGGCAAATAAGCCATTTTTAACATCTGCCTGTTCCTAGAATAAAGAGCCTTTTTCTTCCTTTTTCATTCTCAATTTTACATGGCTAAAGACCTCTTGTTTTGATTACTTTTGTATGATGCAGCTTGGCTTGCTATTTGGCAATTCTCACACTCTTCATGGGTGCTGAATTCTAATACGTAGCTTTTATACTAATTAAAGTTATCTGCTTATACTCAAAAAGTCTTTTGTTTTTAAATTGAAGACATATTTATTTATCTGCTGTGAACTTGAACTATTCCTTATGAAACACCTTCCCTTTGTTCAAGTATCTTCTGCATTCATGCTTGAGGAAATTCTAGGTCTCCTTGTTTTTTGAATTCTGTAACTGTTTAGTCCACATAATTTCACTAGACTGTCTACATTACGAATCACGTTCTCTTCTAAAATTAAGAACCTTGTTTAGATTGTACGTATTCTTTCCACAATCTAACAAACTGATTCGTTTAGGAACACTCACATGCAAGGTAGCTTTTAAGAAACAGGTCGTCTACAATGGCTTACTATACAGAGTACCCTTTTGTTGGTAGTTTGATTATGTGGGGAAAAAAAAAACAAACCCCAAACCCCAAAATAAAACCTATTATAATCTGCAGCAGTTGTTCTTTAATCAGGCAACTTCAGATATCCCAAAGGATATTTATTCCTGTAATACTAACAATATTACTGCTTTTCATAACCTAACGCTGGCAATCGGCAACAAACTCAAATTAGATGCCGGAATCTTTTCCGCACTACAGTCACGTGTCTTGCCCTAAAGATATCTTGACCTTTTTTTGCTAATACAACAGCACTTTGTAAACAATCCTGCTTTACTACATTTGCATTTACGTATTTTCTCGCTAACCAGTTCCTCCAGTTTTTGGATGCCTTTCCTCTCCCAAATATGTTTGCATCTCCTGTCAACTTTTGTTATCTGTGAATTTCATTAACATGTCATTAAGGTCTTTGAAATCATTAATTAACATATTAAATCAGAGAGTATCATGCAAATACTTAAGTTTTTACTTAGCTTTAACTTTGCAGACTCTCACTGCATAACACCTTAGGTATTTTTTTGCCTTTCCACCTGCACGTGTAGATAAAAATTGTAAAAATCTGTCATCTCAAGTCTCAGTCAAAAAACCATCCTTTTTTGTGTCCTGTATGCATCTGATCTTGCTGTTATCTCTGTGCGTAACACTGTTGCAACAATCTTTATTTTCACTGAGTTGCTCTAGGGTATCCATTTCGCTCCATCCCGCTTGTTGCCTTTCCTTCACTGATGACTCAAATATGAAGATCATTTCTCTCCTCAACCACAAAAAAGTAACTTCTGACACTGACTAACCTCTATCTATTTACTATGTTTACAAAAAAAACATTTCTTTTCTCCCAGAAAATCTCTCAGATTTTGGAAGATTTCCTTGTAAACATGTTGTCCTGGGTTCAGCAGCAGCAGGCATTTTTCTCCTTCTTGGTAGCTGTTACAGCGCTGTGTTTTTGATTTGGGGCCTGGGAACAGCGCTGACAACCCCAGTGTTTTCAGTTACTGCTTGGTAGTGTTTTGGTCTGACCAAGGACTTTTTGAGTCTCATGCTATGCCAGGGAGGAGGGGAAGCCGGGAGGAAGCAGAGACAGGACACCTGACCCAAACTGACCAAA
>JARCZZ010009002.1:0-28337 GCA_030323915.1 Brotogeris chrysoptera
CCTCCCGTATGAAGATAGGATGAGAAAGTTGGAGCTGTTGAGCCTGGAGAAGAGAAGGCTGCGTGGAGACCTCATAGAAGCCTTCCAGTATCTGAAGGGGGCTATAGGGATGCTGGGGAGGGACTCTTCATGAGGGACTGTAGTGATAGGTCAAAGGGTAACGGATTCAAGCTTAAACAGGGTAAGTTTAGATTGGATAATAAGGGGGAAGTTCTTTACTGTAAGGGTGGTGAGGCACTGGAATGGGTTGCCCAGGGAAGTTGTGAATGCTCCACTGCTGGCGGTGTTCAAGGCCAGGCTGGACATAGTCTTCAGAGGCATGGATTAGTGTGAGGGGTCCCTGCCCTTGGCAGGGGGGTTGGAACTTGGTGATCTTAAGGTTCTTTCCAACCCTAACTATTCTATGATTCTATGATAGTTCTATGCTCTCTGTTACATAGATTAGATATTCACAACAACAATTTTTGCCTTTAAATTCTACAAAATAATTGACCAAGACCTCATTTGTGAGCAAATCAGTGCTTCTGCTTCAGCACCAGCCATTAAGGAGGCATTTCTTGCTGTCAGACACCACAGGTTCTCTTATCCTAAATTTCGGAAGGAAAAGCATACAAATCTATGATTTGTTGAGATTTGGTCAGTAAACATTTGGGAAACATAGCAGTGTTTTCAGAGACTATAACTCCTGAAGTTTACCAGCTTATTGCTATTAGGGTGCTAGAAGTCCTATTTGAATTTAAAAAGCTACTTCTTATCAGGGTTTTTTTGCCATTCTTTGCAACTTGACTTAAAGGGGAAAGAAAACGAGAATCAGAGTAAGACATTTACACAAAAGCTTATTGATTAGCTCTGAAAAGTGCAAACTTAGTTGTTTATAAATCTTCCATGCTGTATGGAAGGTGGCCATGTGTTGGCACTAGCCGGCTGTGGTCCAGCAGCCATGTAAGTTCATTTTCACGATGCTGAGGCAGAGCTGAAATACTCACCACCCTGCAGTGCCATCCTGACATGGCAGAAGCATTGGGGGCCTCACCTTGTTTGCAGCTAGCCAAAGCACATGCATGATTACCTGTTAATCACTGCCTTATGAACAGGGATGCAAACACATGCTTCACAACAGCCTGCCAATAAAACTGATAAAAAGCATAAAAAGCAGCAGTATTGCACTTTACAGAGCATGTGAATTATGGAAAGACAGCTTCATGGTGCTCAAAATATGTGCTAAAATAATATTGTAAAAGGCTAGAGAAGACCAATTTAACCGAAAGTGATGGATTGAGGATAGGTTGAAGAGCGCAAACTGGATGTCTGCAGGCCAGCAATCAACTACTGAACCTCTGAACAACACACCTGTGGTATTTTATAGAATAATAAATGTAGACCTGCAAGTGTTGAAATATGGTCTTTAAGGACATAAACACGAAGAGAACTCATGGAGCTCCTGATAACAAGAACTTTGCATACTTCTTTCATTTGATCAGACAGTGATTGACAGATTATAGACTGACATAATATAGAAGCTGACAATCAATAGCAAAATATATAACATGACCTTTAACAAACTGCAAAAACATGTATGAAGAATCATCAAAGTGTAGATCCAAGCTGCTAGGTTGCTAGGCCCCTACTCGCTGTCTACAGCACAGTCCTGCTCAAAGAGAACTCATTGATAAAACCTGTTTTGCACTGAGTTGCATGGCTGGAAAACCTCAGCCTGTCTAGTGGGACTAGAAGTCTGCTCATGTGGGGCAGCTGCACTACAGGTTGATGAAGGGAGAAGCAGACTCTAGATGGAGCTGCCAACTGAAGGAAATGTCTAGTAAGTTCTTACACAGCAAGAAGCTGCTTGTTTTCTGAGAGGTACCCTGGCATTTTTGTATTTCAGACAACAAGAATAAGTCTTGAATAAGCCAGACAATGACTTAGAAGTATTTCCCTGCTCTAGGAGCAGTTTTAAGGGGGGTTTTGGTTTGGTTTTGGGGGTGTAGGTTGGTGGGGTTTTGTTTGTTTATTATTATTACTGCTATTATTATTTCTTTCCCCCCTGCCCCCATAAAAACCGGAGGCACCAGAAGAAAATAAAAGCTCTGAGAAGCTTCTTTTTTTAAACTGTACATAAGGCTACTGTCTGTTGAAGGCTGAAAGGGAGCATGATGCCAACAGAGCAATCATGTATTTACTCTTCCAAATTAAACGAAGCAATTCTAATTCTCTAAAGTACTAATAGTTTCAGTAGAAACAGCCTAAGAAGTGTAATTTTTAATTATCACCTGAAATCTCCTTATTAACAACAACAAAAAAAAAGTGGTTGGAGATCTTGTGTATGCCCAAAGGGGGCACTAGGGCTTTCTCAATAGCCTAATGAATATTAAATATTGCTTGTTATAAAGCCTTTTTGTAAATGACAGATGATCACCATTCCCAATTTTCATGCAGATCTGGAGCTGACAGCTGAGGTCTCCTTTATTTTATGACAAACACTTTTCTACTATCACTGTTTTAGCAGAGGTCAGACTGAAATAGTTGAACTGTTGCTCATTTGCCTTTTGTTGTTTTGTTGTTTGATTTTCTTACTTCGCAAAAACAAAACCATGCATGCCAAAATCTGCTAATTTTGAATGAATTTCTTTTATTTAAATTTAACTTCTTTGCAAACATCATCTTCATTCTAATGTATAGGTGAAACACAATGTGAGTGATACAGAAAAAGCAGTTTATGACTGGGACACTGACATGGATTTGGGGAAATACAGCTGTAAATTCCACAGCTGTCAGAAACCCCCCTGTAACCACAGTCAAAGCATTAAATTCCCATAGACCTCCATAAAGCAGAGATGATAATATTCACATTTCCCATCCTTTGCCTATTTCTCTTATCTAGTTAGTAAGATCTTTGGGCAAGTATGTCCCATACCTGCTATTTCTTATAATGGAACCTGGATCTTGTTTGATGCTTTCAGATGATTTTTTTTGGTACAAATATGTTCAACAGTGGCACAGACTAGGGAGAAGTTTATACTGAAAAGGAAAACTATCACTTCTGTGTGTTTATTCAGCATAAAAATTAGGAAGAATACGGCTCTCCCTGCATATAAATTCTCACCATGACAAGTTGCAGTGGCAAACGCATTTCATCCTTCCAAGTCACAATGTTTCAAATAAGAAAGAAAACATTATTTCAGGAGGAAATCATACCTTAAACCAAGTTACTTGTGGCTGAGGTCGTCCTGTTATTTTACATGAGAATTTGCCTGTTTGGCCTTCGCGCACAACAACTCTATTGGGTTTTGTAGCAAACTTGGGTGGACTCTCTCCCCAGATGCTTGGCCTATGGTCCACAGATGGAACAGTAAGTCTTCCCCTGGAAAGGCAATTGACATCCTGGTTTTACAGAAGAACTGGAAGCTGTTGTGGTTAGAGCACACTTCAAGAAGCATTTCAGACCAGTCGTCTGCCAACAAGGGTATATAATTTGTGGTAATCAAGACTGTAGTTATACAGTATGTTTTTTGGCCACTGGAAGAAATGGAAATGCTGCTGATGACTGATCTTGATTCCTCATGCAACCAAATAGCATGATGCTGCACACCCTCATCCAGCATACACACGACTCACATAACAATCTTGGGGACACCTTCAGCTGCTTATAAGCAGAGCTGGGCAAACCAAACGATAGGAAACACTGAAGCACTGCAGTTGTGTTTTTTCCTGTTTCTTAGTTACCTCCTACTAGATTATTTGTGCATATTTGTTCACTGTTGACTGTTCCTTGTCATGTAATTTCTTTTGACCTAGAGCGCAATGACACCATAATTTCTGATTTATGAATCAGTAACTTGGTTTTGCAACATTTCTGACATGTTCTGGTAAAGATTTTTAGTTTGGAGGAGGCTTCTGTTTGGAATCTCATTCACTGCACTCTTTACAAAGCAAATATGAAAAGAGCACAAGACCAAAGTGCACCCATCCCAGGTGAATGTCCATTAAGTGTAAATGCCCAGCTCTACTTACATGGATGGCACAGCTGAGAAACGACACGGGGAATGAAACTAGAGTGACACTGGTGACTGCAGTCCAAAAGCCTCAGTTAAAAAGCCATAAAACATATAACATATATCAAGCAGCATTATAACAAGAAAAAAAAAGAAGTGCAACTTCAGGTGTGTAATGGCAAAGGAAACACTCTTTGCTCTGAAGCCCTGCTACAACAAAGACACACATTAACAGATGGCAGATGGTGATTTCTTTCCTTTTTTTTTTTTCTTAACTTTTAATTTCAAGCAAACTGAACCATTTTCAAGACCTTCTTTTCCAGATGGCCTTTTACCACATGCAAGTAAGATGTGCCAATACCTCACCATTTCTACCGGGTGTCAGATACTAACAGACCGCCTCGCCATAGTCCAAGGCTGCCAAGAAACGATGGTTGCCATAGAGGCAGCTCGAGGTTTCTAAGTGAGAAATGATACCATAATGAAAGCATTTACATGGACAAGTGGACCAGCAGAAAGTCTTGGGACGGAAGGATGACTGTAATACACTAAAACGGAAAATACTTCATAATGTAATTAAATACCTGATAGGTTTTAATGTCATCTTCCTCATGTTAACATTAAAGCAGAGCATGAATGTGTATTAAAACAGTCTTTTAGTGACCATCTTTAGGTGGTCTTTCTATGTCGGCATATCTGGACACATATACTAACACATTGAAAGAACATCATCTACTAGGTAGCCTGCAGCTTTATGGCTGTTTCCTAGAAATACAAAAAATTAAATGTGTATTTTTTTATTTTTCTTTTTCCTCCTCCCTGTTTAGGTAAGACATAAACTTCCATGCTGTAATATTATTAATACTGAATAAGAGTAAGCTGCATGAGAATGAAAAATGAGGACAACCCCTCTAAATTCATGCAATGCAATCGATTAGGATAGAGCTTCAGAAAGTCTGACGGTGTAACAAAACCTAACAGCAACCTCAACTGTCCTTTCTTTCTTTGATTATTTAGCATGTGTGTATTTCTCTAGCACATTTGCAATATAGACATTATCATGTAAAAGCCTTCCTGATTAATCCATTTCACTTCCTACTTCCACTGCTTTAATCTCAATTACTTTTAAAATTCAAACCATACATGAACAATACCCATATCAATGACAAATTCTTGAGTTTTAACCATCTACATGCCATCACTAACATCATCAGAAACATGTATTTCTGTCTACATCCCGGGTAACTCACTTCCAGGGATATAAATCAGAAGTAATTCTGCTTCAATTCAAGCTACTTATAAAGAAATGAATCTAGCTGTTGGAAGAACTAGGCCTGGGGCTTTTAAAACAGTGGCATGTAAATGCTTACTGAAGTGCAGAATGTACATGGCAGCAAGAAGGGTCCTCTGTGTGCCAGCGTGGAGCTCCCCATCAACTCATTCTTGCTAACAGTTACTCCAAACTGGAACAATTCTTTCTTCCAGACTGCAGTTTACCCACTGTATTGCCAGAAATACTTGAGCTACATATGAGAGAATGCTGATTTCAGTTGCTTTTATTTCTTACTGATGACTTTTAAAACAGTATTTGCTCTGGCTTTGTAAGGAGACGGTCAGGTCATGGAAGATGTGCAGGAGGATTTCTGAATATCAGGAAGCAGAGAAAAGTGGTTGCAGTGTTGCAGCAGGGGAGGGTGCAACACTGAAGATACCAGCGGGATGTTCTGGTTTCAGTGGGATTAATTCTTGTCAGTAGGAGGGAGCAATAGCTGCACCAAACTGCTCAATTTTACTACAGTAGCTCTCATAGTAGCTATTCTTCTTGCTATAAATGGGAACTTGGAAAGCATTTCAGTTCACAAATATCAAAATATTTGTTTTCAGACGGTGCTGTAGCTGAAACTGTCCTGCTTCCGAGAGGCCAGCCATTCTTGCTATCCACATTTCACAAGTGTGATAAATCATGCCAAGCAGTTACTCTATTTCAACGCAATGCTGTGCAGAACTGAGTCATAAACCACCAGGCTTTGCTTCCCTCCATTGCCTCAGATTTTTGCATAGGTAGGGAGCCTTGGGGATACGTTTCCAGTGAGGAATTCCTGAGAACTGGACAAAAATTCAACCGTTTTTGACCAGCCTTCAAATTCAATGAGAGCTAAAGACAAATGCAAGAGGCACTTAAAATGGGGAAAAATGGTTATTCTCTAGAAAGAGTCATTTTACTTGTTTTTTCCTACCAGAAAATATTCAGGTGTCCCTTAAACAATATCAAAAAACAGTGGACTTCTTACCCTGGGGTTTTGGCACTGGATGGCAGCCTGTATTTCTTCAAGGGATTTCCTGTAAGCATAGGACAAAAAGACAAGGAAGTCAGAAATCTCCTCAAGACCACCGGGAATTACAGATACTAAAAACTATGTAAAATATGCTTTTCTCCAGGTTTTAAACATAAAGGAGGAATGCAACACCTGCAGCATAAGGTTATGTCACCTATAATCCAAAATTAGGCTCTCCAATTTCAAACCCAAGTTTTAGTAGATTTACCATCTAACCCTTGGTCTCAACAGTAACACCACTGCAGATTATTCATGCAAAAGCATTTTTAAATGAGCAAAACGTTGTGTCTGGTTTGTACCGTGCTGCACTATGTCAAATTAAGATGGCAAAAATCAAAACAAAAGGCTTTTGGTCTTTGAAAGAGCTCTCACTTCGTTTGCTTTTGAGCCCTGTGCTAGCCCAGACTACCTTTTCTGTATAATGATTCTTTTCGAAGCACAACAACTCATCACGCCTGCTGATGCAGCAACAAGTTGATGCTGACGAAGTCGTGTAGGCTCAGGGCCATCTATTGCACACAGAATTCATAATAGCTTTGGCACGTTAGAAACAGGTCGTGACCTGGGAGAGTCCTAGAGTGGCAGCGTGAAACAACCAGCTCTGATGGCTGTGAAAAGAAAAAGCCTTGTTTGAGAGCCTAGTACAAATCTGCATTACTGTCAGCTAGGACAGCCATACAGGATGGAAGGATGAGATTGTGTTTCAGTCACTCATTTTTTTTCCAGTAGCAGTCAGCCCCACATAGAGAGCTTTGCTGAGAACAGAAAAAAAAAAAATCTGTGCTTTACTATCTTGAGACATAATGGGATTTTTAGAATAAAGACCCTAATTTTTAAACTCTAAGAAATTTGGTCATTGGTTACTGCCATGAAATTGCTTTAAACTGCAGCAAAGCCCAGGTTAGAAAAACTGATATAAAGCCAGCTTTAAAAATCTGCCACCTCCATGCAAGTTGTCACTCATAAAAGTTGTCACAACTTAAAATGAGGGGGGAAAAAAAGATTTTCCATAAGTTTTACAACAGAAGACAGTAACGGTCATGCCAGATCTATTGCATATTTCAATACGTACTTTGAGGGTTATCTGTTAAGAGATTTTGACTCTGAACAAATCCAAATGCTGCTTGCTTCAGGACCACTGTGGATTTTTACTTTGCTTCAAAAACTCAACACAACGTCGTGACTTGAGAAGCTTTGATATGCAGCAGACCTCTGACATGATCAAAATGCATAGAGAGATGTACAACTTATTTCCATCCCTCTCTGCCTTTGTGTCACTCCGTAAATTTCAAATGTTGCTGTTTTCAACTATCTAATATGCAGGTGTTCTCTTAAAAAGTCCTGGGTTTGATCTCGGCTGTTTCCTGTGTGACATTAAGCATGCAATTACAGCCAGGCTTTCAGCTTAGCAAATATAAGTATGCATGGAGAACTCCAAAAACCTACTGCCTCAGTATGCTTATCTGATAGGCAGTGAAACAACCCAGATCACCACAGCTTTTAATGCTGAAGAGAAAATCCTAACTTCCAGGCTTTTGTTTCTGTCCTGAGTGATGGCTTTCATGAAAATTACAAGGTTTGTAGCGTAGTTTTTAAAACTATCTCTTTTGTTACCTGGTCATCGCTATACACACCTGAAACCTAACACACACTTCATCTAGCTATAGATATATAGCATCTATACTACATGTATGTATGTAGGGGACATGCAGTTCCCTGCAAAGTCCCTTAAACTGTGAAATGCAATTAACGGATCTTACTCTTGTACTAGTGAGAAAGCCTGCGTGTACAGTTGTGATGTTAACCAGACAGTTTAACACTGCATGTTCATTAATGAAACTATAATCATCCCAACTACAGTGTAAGTATCCTCTTACCTTCCACTGTCAGTTCCACAGTTACTTGACGAACACCACCATCATTTGCAGCCTCACAGGTGTATTTACCACCATCACCTTCCTGTACACCTCTGATTACCAAGCTGAATATCCCCCGAATGCTGTGGTCCACAACGTAATGGTCTCCCTCTGCAACAGGATGCCCATTTCTGTACCATGTGATCTGAGGCTCAGGGTAGCCTCTGACCTGGAAAGATGCGAGAGAGAGTGGAGAAAGAAGAAAAATATAACAGATGATGGTATTAGGAAGAAATGCTGGACATTTAGCAAGGCAGTGGAAAGTTCTTGACACAGGAGCTGTTAAACACATATGCTCTGCAAGCCAAATGGCAAAACATAATGAAATGAAAAATCTCCTGCATAAATCATAAACTCTTGTTAAAATTGTAAGACTAGGGACAGTCTTATGATTATTATTATCTATAAGGCAGATAGATACCTAGGCAGAAAAGTTTCCCACTAGAATGGCTTATCTGCAGAAGCACTGTGACAGTGCCAATGAAGAATCCTGACACCTCATCCCCGTTGTTCAGAGACTCAAGGGCTGTAGTGCTACTCTACCTCAAAGTATGCAAGACTGTAAGGTATATAGACCAAACATTCTGAGTATTGTTGCCAAGGACTAGGCTTATATTGTAAATTTGTATGGAGCCATCCAGTTTTCAGACGTGCTGACTTACAGTAGTTCCTGACAATATACAGGCAAGAAGTGCAGACACATACCAAATTTTGTCTTGATATTTAAAAGCAGAAGACAAGGATTCGCAATTTGAGAAAGTGTCATTAGGGGTCATTCTCATGTTACGGTGGTAGTGGGACTATAAAGACCTGGATGTAGTCACACAAACACACTCCTGAAAGAGTTTTGTGGTCTACTGGTAGTCCAAAGAAGAGTTTTCAACAAAATGAACCAGTCCTGGGCTCATTAAATAGCGATCATATTAATATAGCCTTGCATGCTATGGCATTAATGATACCTTCAGATTTGCATGTGGGTTCTCAGTTGGTATAACTGAGAACTGAGTTATTTATTTCAAAGGAGCCATTGAAACCTGATGAGGATATGTGTGTTTCTTTCATAAAAAAATGGGAAAACCAGATATACACCAGTTTCCACTAAAGGAAAAACTCCTCAAGCACAGGTTCTTCCTCTGTTTTATGAGAAGAGATGCCATCCTCTTTGAAGATCGCTTTAGTATGTGTTAACTGTTAGCACACTTCCCCAGTCATAACAACTCCTGATTACAGTGTTTCCCCCTTTTTTCCTACTCTCCCACTCTGATATGTTAGCTTTCCATCTTCTTGACTCTTTGATCCTTTGCCTACATGTCATGAAGTAACTGAGTGGATCAAGATGAGCTAGGATGAGTAATAGCTGTGGCTGTGTTTGCTCACTGGGAAAGGAGCAATGTTGCATTTTGAACTACATTATCAAAACTTGGCAACCGAACAGGAAGTCACTTCAACCTCCAGGTGGGCAAAATATTGATGATCTGTCCTGATTTGAGGCAAGCTTGGTTGTGGCTTGTGCAAATTTCTCCCACCATTCTCATCTCAGTTTCCAATCAACATTTCAGCTCTGCATTTTTCTGACTGCACGGCACTTACTTTCCAAATTACAATCTTTAAGCCAAACAACCTTACTTATTCTTAGGTTCTCTTATTTCAAATTCTTTCATTTTTAACCCAGCCCCACCTCACTCCAGCTGGGTTTCTCATCTGTTAGAACTTAACCTACAGCTGTCAGATATTTTTCTCTTTCTTTTAATTCCTCGGGTATCAGTTCAGACAAATTAATTTCATCAGTGGTGTGGCGACCCCTTCTTCCTGACACTACTTACTCAATATATATATGTAGAGGACATTAATGTTTGCCAAGAGCATGAATATGCTGAATAAGCTGGAGAAACTTCCCCTTTCTGGTACAAACTTCTCAAGTTCTTTTTGAGTCTACCTTTACCTAAGTAAGAGCCATGTTCAACAAAGAATACATTGTGGGATAGTGTACAACGGGGAGTCAACTGCTATTTTAAAAGACCACAGAATCTTTCTAAAGCTTTCTGTGGCCATGTCTTTTCTTTCCTGTGCTTTCTGGAAAGCTGCAGCTCCCACTCAACCATGCCCCCTAATGTAATTCCAGCATATTGGTTTCATTCTTACTCAGAGGTCAGGAGCCTGGGAATGTCTTTGTCAGCACATCTCATATTCAGAAAAAAGGATTGTGAAGCATCAGGATGAGATTTTTATGGTAGTGTAACTGGTTAATTGGTAATGTGCTCACTGGTACAGAAAGTGACTTGTACCAAAGAACCTTTTTGTACTATTAATTTGTCAATGCCCTCCTACCTATCCTTTCATTTTAGATTAAGAAATCAACGGAGAGATTAAGTGATTTACCCAAAACCACAGAACATATTCAAATGGTGTTTCTACCTCTCATTTACTTCACTGGATATTAAGATTTCCTTGAATTTTAAATACTTGAGGCAAAATGGCTTTTAAATTAATATTTCAAGTAATAAAATACAGTAAAATGACAGAGTAGCACTTGAATTGGTGTGAAGAAAGGACCACCTTTTCAGCGCATTACATCACTACCTTTCTACTGTCATTAGTCTGGCTATATCTGTTCACAGCTGTTGAAATTCTGGACTGGGAATTCAAGTAATCAAACATCACCTAACATTTTTACTATTTTTTTCCAGCTCTCAATCATTCCTTCTGGTGTGTACTTCTATGTATTGCTCAATCCAGCTTCAAAGCTCCCAAACATAAACCTTCTATCACTTATCCCAGGGAACAATTAAGGTTGAAGCAGGGGGAAACACCTTACTCCCACTTTTCATTTTATCATATTCCTATGTCCCTCTTGGACCACGCAAGGCCATTTTTGCTCGACCTTTTAAACTCTGGCAGACTATTATACATGCCCTTACAGTATCACATGCTGAGCCTACATTAAGTATTTCCCCATTTCTTCCACGTGTGTTTATTTTATGTTTGCTATGTCTGTATTGTTTTGTGCATCCACACCTCTATACCAAGGAAATGCTACACAGAAAACTACAAACACAGGTGATCAGCGTGCCATTTCCTTTCAAAATGTTGTGTTGTTTCCTTCCTAAAGTCTGTATATTTTTCTTTATTTTTTTTGTCAAAAATTATATGATGAGAAAGCAGAAGTTTACAGAATTGGTCTGTTGCAAGGATTAGGTTCAGGTTTATGTTTGGAATGTGTTTCAAACTGAGCCAGCCCTCTCTGAAATACTTAGGCTTGCCATAAAAGTGTCAGGGACCCTTAAATGAATCACTGTTAGTAGGTTTTGATCCTGATGGATCAATTCCAGAACTGCAGCAGGTTTTATATTCCTCCCTAACCTTCCCAGAGCTCACTCAAAAACATCTGCCTTGAATAAATCCACAGCAAAAGGAAATTTATCTGCTTATTTAATGCCCAGCAGCAGAAGGCTATAACCTTTATTTACAGCTTGGCCTGTGTGAGTATTGCCAGTCCCAGTGAGGCTACAGCTTTCCTTTACCTGCTCTGCAACACTAACAAGTGGAAAATTGACAGCAAGCAGCAATAACCACTGCATTACCACAAACATGACTTTGGAGTTTTTGTCTGGACTCGCCAACTGCTTAGAGCCTTCCTGAAGAGTCTGCTGAAGTAAAACAGGCCTTCTGTTCCATGCATGAACAGAACAAGTGGAAAGAGCTGAGAGAGAACCTGTTGCCTATGAAACTTCCAGAGTTAGGATTCAGTTCTTCAGCTATGTCTATGTGAATGCTGTGGAAAAGGACATTAATGTCCTTTTCTATGCACTTTTTTATGGAAAAGGACTATGCACCTCTCCATAGTATTTGCCTTCTGCCCACCACCAAAAAACCAAACCAAAAAACCAAACCAAAACAAAAATCCCCACCCAAACCAAAATCTATTGCCCAAATTTATTGAAACTGTACAATAAAGGATATTCTTTTTTAAAAATGTGCTGCTACAAACTATTGTCACAAACCAAAAGGCATTCAATGACCACCGATGCCAAGTATATTCTCTGACCCTTTTTTTTGCTCAAAAGCACAGTAAAGATTTTCCAAAACTTGGCCTGTATCTGTGCTCCATGAAAGTGCTATTTATATACTGCCATATATACCCCAGCAGACAGCTAAGTACCACACAGCTACTCTCTTACTCCCCTCTTCTCTCCCACTCCCAAGTGAGATGGGGTGGACAATCAGAAAAAGGTAAAACCTATGGGCTGAGATAAGAATGGTTTAATAATTAAAATGAAGTAATAATAAAAACAACAACAATAGTATTTTATGTTATTATTAATAAACATGTTATTATTAATAAGATATAAATTTACTACTATAAAATATTGCAATAATATGAGGGGGAAAAGTGTGTGAGAGGCAAAGACATAAAACCCAAGAAAGACAAGTGCTGCACAATACAATTGCTCACCACCTGCTGACCAATGCCTCTCCTGCCTTTGAGCAGTGATAGGCACCTCCCAGCCAGCTCCACTCAGTTTATATACCAGGCATCCCCTTGGCTAGGCTGGGTCAGGTATCCTGCCTCTGCTTCCTTCTGGCTTCTTGTACTCCTCCTCACTGGCAGGGCGTGAGAGACAGAAAAGCTCTTGATCGGTGTAAGAACTACTGAGCACCAACTAAAACATCAGTGTGGTATCAGCATTATTCTCAGACTAAAGCCAAAACACAGCACTGCACCAGCCACTGGGAAGAAAATCAACTCTATCCCAGCCTAAATGAGGATATACACCAATTAAAAAAAAACCCCAACCAAACCAAAAAAAAGCCAACCAAAAAAACCCAACAAGTAAACAAACAGAAATATTTGTGCCTACTTACATGCATCACAGTTGCAGTAGCAGTTTAGGGCAATGAGATGCACTGTTTCGGTTCATGCTTTCAACTTCAAAGTCATATTCTGCTTTGTAATAAATAATTATTCCTGGCACCGGTGAGGTTAACAGGGAATGCAAACCCACAGCACTCAAAAAGAGTCAGCCAGAAGTGACAATAAACCAAAGGGGAAGTAACTGTGAAACACTGATAGGCTGTGTACCATTACTGAGTGTTACTTACTTCAACAGGAACACCTTAAGACTATTAGAAATGACGGCAAACAGTGCACTATCTAGTCTAGTGTTACCTTCATTATGCTGACTGAGGTGTTCAGTGCTTGACATTAAGGACTAGATAAATGTTCCATGTTGCTGCTTAAGGTAACATCACCACACAAGCAATGAGATCAGGAAGAAAACAGCTATCAAAAGGGTCTCTTGGTTTGCAAAATCCCCCCCCATTTCCAACATATATAGACAGGCACATCAAAAGTTGTACTAAGGCTGGCAATGATACAACTATTATGAAGTTGCTATTTAAAACAACTTCCCTCACAGAGATGATTTTATATGCTGCAAAATGAATGCCACTGATGACTAAAACTTTTCTCAAAAGACAGTCCTTCCTCCATGAAGTCAGAATTTTAAAACATCCAGATTCTGTCAGCAAATAGTGCTCAATTGTGCAGCTATTTCTGTAGATTACCTTTGCCTTAATTCCACTAAATCCAGAATTCAGACCTACGTATTAAGACCCATCTACGTAAAGTATGCAACTGAATAGATGAATCAGTTGTATCTGGGTGGCTCAATTCATTTAAAGAAAACTTAGATTTTGAATTTACTTTTGAAAGACAGAAATATTCTCAATTCAAATTTTTATACTTCACATGCTATTTAAAATGTAGCCTTCAACCCAATTTGCACATACCTTGCTGCTTTTTGAGGAAGGCTTTCCTCTATATAGGATGTTAAAGAATAACAGGGCGTAGCAGGTAGCATTTAACAGCCTAAAATAAGCTGGTTTGCTGGTCCTGCAGCTAACTGACAATTCTTTTTGACACCTGATTCTCAGTGAGAACTTCATATCATAACTGGCCATTTATATTTGAGATGGAAAAATACAGAAAAAACATGCTTATTAGAGAAAATGTATGGAATTTTTTGTTGTTTTAATTAACATATACACTAATAAAGGGTTATGTCAAAATAGAATTTTCCACTTGTCCTGAGACTTTTAGGGATACGTGGCCCTCTTAAAAATGATGCTTTTAACCTGTATCTCATTCACTACAACACAGAGAAACAATGCATTAAACCCCTGATGCTTAGTAGTGTAGCTAGCATATTTCCAGACTGTAGTGTCTGCAAGCATTACAACAACATGAAAACAAAATCTGAGTGAGCTGAATGGCAGTAATGTTTCCTCATGCATAAAGGTACCTGCAAAGTAGAAAAGAATAAACTCTTTCCAACATCCACAGTGGACAGGACAAGCAATGCACTTGTAAAAGAAATTGGTCAGTGGCTTTGTAGATGATGCCTGATGACAGTGACTTCCTTTAGAAGAGCAGCGGGTGTTTTGCTCCTGTTACTGCTGCCTATCTTAACATTAAGGAATGCCAGAGAGCGAGGTAACTTTCTGAAAAGGGTTTGTAGCTTCTTCTCTGTTCCATGCTCACCTTCATCCAGAAACTGGTCATTTCTGGAACTACATCTCAGAACAGGCCACAGAGATTAGAAGTTGTTGCCGAGGGATAAAAAGAGGACGGACTCCGTTATATTTGCCAGGTGTTACCATTAAGCTCTCAAGTGTATGCTTTGGGCAGATCTTTAGAAGTTGCACCAACAGGAGACATCAAGGGGATGTGGAAAACCAGTCAGAATATCTGATAAACTTCAACTTCTATTCTGATGCCTGCAAACAAAAGCCTGACAGAGAAAAACGAAGGACTTGGCCTAGCAAATGCTCATTATTAGCAGGCTGTAAACTGCTTGCACCTTTAGCAAAACATAGAGTATTGATCCATCAAATTGTATCATGAAAGCAGCAGAAGAAATATGATTAAGCAGCATGACATTTTGTAAGTGTAATTCTACTTGAAGTCAAGACTCAGAAAAGAACAGCATATTGCACTTACACTTGAAACGTGGTAAAGACTGTATAGCATACCTCTTTTTCCTATGTCTAGGTATTAGCAAAAATGGAATACTACTTTATTGCAACTTATGTATTAGATGGGCTTATCTGCAGGTCATACAGTTGAAGGCTTTCATGCAGCCCCAAGAGATTCAATTCAAATAGGAACAGCTGTGGGTGTGGGTCTTCCTAGGTCCTACAAAAAAAGGAGGTGAATCCCATAGTCATCAGGCTCTAGTCCGTGTCCTTTGCCTTCCTTGTATCAAGAGCCTATAGTTTTTGGATCTGGACTGGTGAGGAGAATAAAGTACTTGAGGGCAACCTTAGCAAAGGATGCTAAGAACCAGATACATGGTAAGACATGCTCTACGTGGATGTAGCTTTGCTAACCAGAAAAAAACTACTTCCTGTTGTAATAGTTCATACTGATGTGAAGTCTTAATGTCAGTCTCAGGAAAAAGGTGCTACAAAACTGTGGAGACTACAACATGAACATCATGAGCACAACCCCACTTCATAGGTAGGATATTTCTATTTAGAATCATAGAATAGTTAGGACCGGAAAGGACCTTAAGATCGTTTAGTTCCAATCTCCCTCCCATGGGCAGGGGCACCTCCCACTAAACCATGCCACCCAAGGCTCTGTCCAGCCTGGCCTTGAACACTGCCAGCGATGGAGCATTCACAACTTCCCTGGGTAACCCATTCCAGTGCCTCACCAGCCTTACAGGAAAGAATTTCTTCCTCATATCCAATCTGAAAAGTTTAAAGTTTAAAGTTAAATTTAAAGTTTTTTGTTAGTGCAGGTAGGAAACATGGTTCTGGCCAGTGCAGCTCTTTCATAAGTCTTGTAACAAAGATTCTGTTAGGGTCAAGCTGCAGTTTGCTTTAATAAATGAACAGCAGATGTCCTTGATAAAGGAAAGTGGACATGATACATTGTTAAACCCCTTCTGAGATTTTAAATACACACGAACTACAACTCAAGAATAGTTTATCCATTTAAAAACTTTGCTCCTAAAACAGAGAATGTGCCTGGCAAGGTTAAACATGAAAATGTTAAATATTTGGAGACTGAGCTATGACTTTGCAAACAAAGCAAATAACCTACCTCTTCCATAGAGCAGTCTGGAATCTACAGTTACCTTGTTTAAAGCAAAAAAAATTACATACTAGGACTAAACATAGCTCACTCCAAAGCATTACCTATTGCACTTACACGACCAAATAATAGTCCTTCTGTAAACCTTGGGCTTTATTGTTTTTGTTTAAGTGCTGAACTCTGGTACACTACATCTGGTGTTTAGGTTTCTTGTTCCACAGGCACACAGTCCTCATAAATTAGATCTTTGGGCATAAACTTAACCGGAACACAGCTCTGAAGACGTAAGTCTTCACAACCGGTGTGTGCAATTATCTGTTTCTTCTCCCAAACGGTGGGAAGAAGGGAGAAAAAAATGTCAACACAGGCCCTCAAACAGACCATTATCTTACAGAAAAAAAAAACCAAAAAACCCCAAAACCCAACCAAAAACAAAACCAAAAAGACCCCAACCAAACCCAGCAGCAATAAAAAGAAGAATCGAAAGCAGAAAGTAGAATTAAACATCTGCAAAGCACCACCAAATACTACAAATCATCCTTTAGGCACTCAACCATGGAAATCACTGCATTCTGTTCTTAGACAGCCTCAAACCATGCATAATTACGTTGAGTGTCTTCTCAAGTTTTCACCTACAAACATTTCAAACCGAACACATTTTGCTTGATTCTCATTAGTGGTACTGAAAAGAAAACTTTTTCTAAATTGAACTTCTTGATATCGCTAACGTTAACATCGCGAGTGATGAAAATCTCTTATTCTTTTAGTCTCAAATAGAAAGACCATATGCCACAGCACCAACATAGAACGGCTGAAAGATTTTTCATTGTCCCTTTTGCCCTGATGAGAGAGATAGAAGAACTACCCTGAGGTGCAAATAACAGAACTCAGTGCAAGTGTAAGGAGACCCAGAAGGTAAAAAGACTTAGCCCTTTTTACTTATTAAGTGCCATTCCTTTAAAATTGTTATTTCAATGAAACTCTTAGTGCGGCATACAAAGTTTACCTCTTCCTAGTCCCATGGCAAATCCTATGACGTACTTTCAGAAGATGTTGAGTAATGTATAATTTTCACCAACTTAAAATATAATAGAGTGCTGCACACTTCTGGCTCACTTGGCTTTTCCCTAGCTTCTGCTCACCTGAATTCTGTAATTTTAATCTATGATCTACAGATTAGATCCAAGATGCATAATCTGAACTCAGTCCATGTAGGTTTATGATATTGTGGGGGGTTTAGTGGACTTTCAAAAATAAACTGAGTTATACTGGTTTTTCATTCATATCCTGCTAGTTGGGTACAGTAGGCAAAGAGTTAAAGGGTTCTCAAAATTCTATGATGCACCCTTTCATAAAGTCTCACTTTGCTGTCTGGAAATATACAGGGGTTTCTGCAGGAGCTTGGCAAAAAGTCCATTTATGCTAGAAAGTGTGGAATTATTTGATCACAAGGAAAAATAACTTTCTGCCATGCTTCTGTGCTTATTCCATTCCCAACACCAGTACCGACGATCTAGAATCCTCCAGCAAAAAGGTGCAAGTTTATCTTATGCAAAATGCTTTGACTCTGATTAAAACTCATTAGATCTTGCTTCATTAACTCTACAATGTTCCATTTGGCTGGAAACATGCTTTCAGTTCAAAAGATCATAAAACAATGCTGGCATTATATGCACGCTACTTAGATAATCTAGAAGAAACATATGTAACTGAGTCCAGTGAACTGCTAGTGCAGTTAACAATTTCTAATTGTTTAAGTAGGGATTCAGGTACCCAAGGACAAAACTCCCATCTTAAAATGCATAAAGAAACACACACAGAGAAAACTCATAAATAAACACAGTCTTTACAGTGATCATGAGCAAAAGACACTACAAGAAAGGAAAGGTGACGAAAATGGTAATGTACTGGAGAATTCATGAAAAACAGCAAGCTACTTTGTAAGAACACTTTGAACCTTACATTTGTTTGAAGCTTTACAGGAATGATATGAATAAAGCCAGTTTGTACATTCCATCTGAAAACGTCAAGTTCCAAGATGGTCACAAAGCCAGATTTACTTCATGCATATAGTGGAAATTCAGGGAACAGCCAGAAGTCACACTCAAGCATATAAGCCTTAGCAAGTGCAGTATCTTAATACAACTGTAAGGCAGGTTTAGGAAGGTCTCCCAGACTGTAAGCAAGGCACTGTTTTAACCCTGCTGTTTTAACCCTGACATTTTACAGTGGTTTCCTACCTTTTTTTTTGTATTTTGGAAAAGAGCAAATAAACAGTCTTTATTCACCTTCATGTTATCCATGATTATATAAACCTATTTCAAATCCTTGCCTGCTTGTATTTTTCGAGCTGAAGAGCCCTTGGTTTTTAATCTGTGTTTGTACCAGGAACCATAAAATAAATACCTCCAGTGATCCGTGTCAAATTTTCTGTCTCTTTTTCTAGTCTGAGATAAAGGCAGAGCAGAACTGCATGTAGCATCCAAAATCTGGGAAGCCACGGATTTCTAGATCAAGACAACAGACTCATTTTTGGGTTTTGTTGTTTCGTTTTGTTGTTTGGTTTTTTTTTTGTTCCAAATGTTTTTTAACACTTTTTGCTATTTTTCCCACCTTGAGCTGATTAACCAGAGAGCTGTCCCGGGCAAGATCTCTCTCTTGAATAGTAACAGCTAATAAAAAATGAACTAAGTATTTTTTATGTTTCTACTTTGTATTCATCAATGCCAAATGGCATTTGACGTTTTATAGCCCAGGCACTAAACAGAATGAGATCCTTTTGCAGATGGCACCCCACCGGTTTTAGTTTTGATTCTTTAAAGCAGTTTTGCAGTAGCTGCAAAATTTTGTTATCTCGCTATTCAACCCCTTTTTGCAGATTGCAAAAGTGCTAAACACTACACATCCTACCACAGCTCTTCAGGGGTATCAGCATTTATGGTACTCCCAGCAGGGAAGAGTTTATGAGCTACCCATGAAAGATATGGTCTGCTAACTGAAAAGCAGACAGCAGCTGCAGATCATTTCTCCTTCAGTCTTTCACATTTAATCATACCTTTTTGTAGAACTTGGTGTGAAGAGCTCCCAGGGGTGCATGGAGCATTGGCTTTGTGCTCAGTCACCAGAGTATAGCTGTTTGAATGAAGTATTGCTCTCCCAGGTGCCATAACATCTACAAGTCTGTTTGTCCTAAATTATTCCTGAAGGACTCAAGTGGAAGTTTAGAGCAGCACTGGGTGTCAAGCTGCTTTGGGAGCTGCTTTGAGTTTATTTAATTTCTAAGCTCAAACACCAGCCTCAATTAATGCGCTTCTTCAGAGAATGCTTAAGTCTTACATACACCTTTTGGAATTAATCATATGCATAAGTGCTTTTCTTAAATTAGATTTAATTTCATTTAAAGAATAAGCTTAAATTTATTGTATTTTAAGTAATGTTGCTATAGGAGTTTTCAGACAGCCCCAAAATAACCTAAAACATTACTCAGATGGAATACAGGCCACTGTCATGGTGGACTCTACCCTTCCCAGTGTAGCAGACATGAGGGCAACACATTGTATAGAGAAACAGGTTTCTGTGTAGCTATGTCAATCAGCAAGTAAATCCAAGGTTGCAAAGCTCCTTTACACTAATGGGGGCATTTTCACACAGGTGTTGGAGTCTCAGAGTGGCAGTGTTCTTTTGATGGAACCTTAATAAATCAGTCTACTAACAGCAACATCTGCCTTTTTACTTTCCCCACATCACAGCCAGCTGAACTGTAGCCATTAAGTGTATGAGGAAGTTTTATTTAAACCACCCATATAGCTCACCTTGACCTTTTTTTTTTTTTTATGTGAATATAGATTTTCTGAATTTAAGATGGGATTATAAACGGAGTGAATCTCTGTCTATCTTTAGATCTATATTTATACTCAGTCATTGTCTGATTTTTCCCCTTTTTACAGAAGTTTTTCAGGGATGAGGGTTCAAAAGCCATAAACCTTGGATAAAGTCTAGGAGAAAGCCCAAGCTATTTCCCCCATTGCCACAGAGATGCCATCCTCTATCTCTCTCCTACTCCTTTGAAGTTCTTGCACATTTTTATGGGATGCTCTGGCACATAAAGTTGACAAGGTCTCTCCAAACTTCAGATATTATGACACTTTGTCAAAGGAGGAGTGGGCAGGGTGCCGAGGTATGCACAAAAGTGAGGACAATTTTAGTTTTAAAATAGGTAGCTGTCATGTGGGAAAGTGTCACTCTGTCCTCATAGCTGAGGATCCGAGACATGGAGACACTCAGAGACTTTGCCAAACTCACACTAGAAGGAAATAAGCTTTCCTTATTTAGTAATGTTAGATCAAATAATCTGACTGATTTCACAATTTCTTGCCAACAGATTTACTATTGCACTAATCCATTCAAAGACTGAAATGAAGCTGCAGCATGGGAGGGCAGCTGCTTTTCTGACCCTGAATAATGACTGAAATCATCAGCCTGTTTGTATACAGGTATATCAAAGGGCACATTATCAAGTAGCAGTAAAGAGTGTCCAGACAGAATGGGTCCAGAATCCTGACAGCAAAATGAGAAGCATGTAAATTAGTGCTACAAATACGAAAATGTTAACTCACCACCATAGGAGAATGAGAGCAACATAATAAAATACGACTCTGTCAGCTCTCTGCAACTTCAGTACTGTCATACAGCTCCGCAGAATAGAAGCGTCAGAGGAATGGGCTAAAAAGATACCAAAGGCAAGGGCAAGCACAAGAGCTCCCAACAAAACAGGGAAGATAAACTTTTTAGCCCTCTCTTGGGTGAAACTTTTCATCAATTTTCATGAGAATTTTCTCAGCTTCCAGGTCTCTCCTTAAAGAAAAAGAAAATAGCAAACAGCAAGGAAGAAGCTCTCTTCCTTTGGACCAACTGATGTTAAGGCCTTTTAAGATACGCTATAAATAGCTTAAAATATAAGAAAAAATGGCAAAGAAATAGCTGATTTATGCATGTGGTTATGGGTCATTTAAGATTATACAGTAAGAACATAAATGAGTTCAAATGGAAACAACTGTGGCTGCTGAATAGAAATAAGGCTCTTGCTAATTGTTTCACATAGCCCACAAGCCCCTAAAATGTGCTTTCCCTGTCCCTCTCTTCTTCCCAGTCTTTGGTGATTCTGAATCAGTACGTCTATCGAATGTTACTACATGAAGCAGCTGTTTTAAGTCAGTAGCAATGAGTTTAGGAGCATGCTAGAAGTTTCCCAATAGACCCAGCGCTCAGAGCAGCAGTCATCTTTGCTACAGAAAACAAGATTTTGAAAAATCAGACCAGGCTTTCACTGTGTTGTGCAATCTGTCAGAACAGGAACATTTCATTTCCTGTGTTTGATGCTACTTTATTTCATACATTATATTTGGCAGCAGTGGAAGAAACGCTGAAACTTAAAAGTTTCATGCAATCAAAATAAATTGTTGGGAAACAGACACCTCTCTTCCCACACAAAAAGCTTAGTTTTTAACACTTGACAAAGATTTTTACTTTCAGATGTGAATCCGTCATTCAGTAACAATTCAGAAAGGTGGATAAAGATTGTTTAGAGCAAGCGCAAGCACTAGGAAGCCCCCTGGCAAGTACAGGATGAAATTAAGAGCACTATTTTGCTCTGTTATTAGCAAAATGTGGATATATCCCCATTTAGAAGGAAAAATGTAAACATTTAGCTGCCACACAGAACTGATGACAGAATCCAGACACTCTAAGCCACAGCTTGATACTGGGACATCATCAGGCCAAAACCCTCTGCTGAAACCATATAAAAAAGGCAAAAATGCACAGCATCCATTATTTTCAGAGCAATAATCTCTTCATAACAATAATACTTGGGGTTTGAATTGGCAGTCACTTTTTAAAGATGACAATCCACTCTGTTTCTTTCCTTTCTCAAGAAAACGATCATTATTCACTGTAGTAACACTTGCAAAAAACTGATTTCTCCATTGCATATTGCTCCTGGATGACTGAAAGTTGGTTCGTTGGGTCTTTTTCCTTACTGATGCAAAGTTTTTGTCTTAATAGGATGTGAATTTATTTTACGCGTCACTGAATACTAGTGGCCTTATCTTCTTGTAGGACCTATGCCACTGACCAAAAGCTTTATACTTTCCAAGCTTGGGGATGCTGTTTCTAGGACTTCACTATCAATGCAAGCTATCAACAGGTAAGGAATCTCTAAAAATTTACATGAGTAGAGAGTATGGATGATGTACTGTGGAAAATTAACAAAAAAAGAAAATACATGCATTCTATCTGCGCCCATAGCTACTGGAAAATAGGTTTGGAGCTATGAAATTCATAATTAATGGCAGTGATCCACATCTGGAATGTAAGGTGGTAACGAAAAACACTGCTCTGGATGAACATGCCTGTACTTTATCAGTTTCCAGCCAGACAAGATTTATTTCCTGCAATTTAGGAGTCTGGCAGTGGCCACAGAAAATGGTAAAGCTGGATTTTGTTGCTGAGTTGACTGCACAATTGTATGCTCATTTAAAGACTGCTGATAGTGAAGAATGCTGCTGGCAAAGGCAGTGCTCTGGATTGGTCATAAAAATTCTAAGCTATGTGTATCGCTTCCTTGTTAATGCTACTTGGTAGGGCTAGCAAGCACACTGGGCATGAAATTTAATGTTTTACATTTCATTAAATAGTAGAACAGATGCGATTACAAAGAGGTATAAAATGTAAAGGTGAGCTGATACAGAAGATATGAATACGTTAAACAGCCTAAATATCTAGCTTTTCTCATTGCATTGTTTATTCTGCCATGTGCAACTTGCTGCTATGCATTAAGTAATTAAGACTTCCATATGTAAGGCTATTGCAAAACTTCAAGCGCTCATTAGCAGCTGTCAGTGATGTTTGTATCATATAATAATCTTTAAAATCTATCAGCTTTCCAGGCTTTACACATAAACTTTTTAATAACAGCTGAGAAGAGATCACTCATACAGTACAATATGAAAACTGCTGGGTTTAAAATAAAAATCAAGGGCTGAGCAACAACTGTTTAAAAGAAAAAACCCTCAAAACACTAACTGAAATACTAAGCATAAATTCATGTGGTCATAAATTTCCAGTTCAACTGTTCAGAATAAATATTTATAGACATGCTGAGTTCAAGAGAAATTTTGTGGGCTCACCTCTTCTTTCCAATGCTTTCTCTCAAAATGAAAATTGCTGTGATCTTGGTAAAAGCAACACACACGTGCCCTCAAAAGTAGCTGCATTTGTTTAGGTTGTGGAAAAAGTGCTTACTCTGCATATGCTTTCAATAGAACTCCACTTAGCTGCAGTTGCTGGCATTCCTATAGGGAGACTGGACAAATCCAACATAATGTTTTCCATTAAGCCCATAAGCATGTAATAGTCTCCTGAGCAGAAATAACTCTTTGTCTACACTTCTGTCCATTAGCATATCCAAACAGGCCACCAAACTAATATTTGCATCAAGGCACTGAGGACCTAATTCTGGCATTGTGTTTTTAGTAAGTGATGCTCTTAATCCAACAGCAGCCACCTAGATTTTGGTGATGTTTGCACCTATTGCAAATATTAACTTTCTCTGCCAAAATCCAAAGCTATATATCTCCAATAAGGATAGGTTCATGTCTAAGGTGCTGGATGAGAATTGAACTTGTGGAAGACAACAGTTCAGTTCTGAAACCAGACATGTATTTCTGTGTGATCTTGTACAAACCAATAAATCTCATTGTGCCTCAGTACTCCACATGAATGTTGAGGGGTGTCACAAGGACTATTTCCTCTGTTGTTTTAGCCAGGAATGTCATCAGAGAAGGACCAACTCTAGTCCAGCCTGTGAGTACATTAAATACTATCAGCAAACATACACTAGGACTCCAGTTGAATTAGGCTGCTTAAGGGGCACTACGAAATGAGCAAAAATCATTACCACTTACCGTAGTCCTTTCATCTGTTTTTCCAAGATTTTATCATACTTTTTCTACTAGTGCCATGGCCTTTAGCATAATTTCATTTTGAAATGTAGTTATTTGCCTCTCTGCAGAGATGAACTGCTGAGTTGTTCTTTTATAAATAATTTATATAGACAAAGGAATCAAGCTTAAATATATTGAACTCTTGCTCCAGGGTGTTCACAGAACAGAAAAATTCTTTGATGAGTATGGGAATGTGACCCAAATGAGCTAGATTTCAGATATGAGATCCTAGAAACTAACATGTGGGGGGGTGCTTTTACAAAATAGTGTGCATTACACTAATATTTCAAGCTTTGCAGAAACAATGCAAATAATACATGCACCATAACTATAGGCTTGCTTGTGTATTATGGGGCACATGGAAAGTGGGGCACATGGAAAGAATGGCAACTTCTCAAGCCACACAGCTACAATTTGATTCTACTGGGCAGCTAGAGGAAAATTACCGTTCTGATTCAACATGACTCAAGAACAGGGATGGGTGAAATAAGCTCCATAGTCCATTGCCAAAGGCGAATTAACCATGAACAGAATTATTTCATTTGTCAGTTTCTGCTTCTCCATTTTCTTTGGGCTACATGATCAGATTGCTGTCATATTTAAATGAAGAGTTTCTCATGTACATTACACATTGGCATACTACATGACTTTTAATTAGTATTTTAGTAAGATCAGCTGTGGCATTTATAAAAACCCCACTATATTCCATAGAGGAACATTTACTTTAGTATTTTGAAAAGGTGCAGAAAAGCAAAGAAAATTTAGAAAGGAAAGAATTTATTTCTCTGTTTTACCTCATTCTGCATATGGATAACAAAGGTATGTAAGCAAGAAGAGCATGCAAAGCTGACTCGGAATTTGTACCAGTTTTAGCCACAGTATTTTCAGAAGACAAGGACTGCTTTGTTCTGGCTGGCTGCGGGTTACAGCAATGCACTGATTTATGAGAATAAAGTTATCTTTATCATCAGAAAGCCTAGAAAAAAAAATATATATTTTTTTTTAATGTAACATTTCCAGGTTTTCATTCTCTCATGCAGAGTGGTGCATATTTCTAAAACTCATCTGAAGAAGAAAGGCATCAGAGCTTAAATTATCCTTAGAATCTCACTACAACATATTTTTAATGTGGGAAGACTAGCCCAGATGTTAGGTTACTAACTTGTGAGTCAATAAACGTGTTTTATTTCCCAACCAATAACCTGGTTGTCAAGCTTCCTTGAAGAATAAATTCAACATATTTAGGTAAGGAATTCAAGGCTCTTATATTGGACTAGTTATCTCAGGGGTGACCAGTTAGTGGGTGCCTTGGTTTTCTGGCTCCTGCTAGTGCAGCAATAGGAGTAGCAGTGTCTCCCTCATCAAGCGCTACCTCAACACATCAATGTCTCTTGTCTTCCAAAGGTTATTTTCCCCATGTAAGAGAGGTGTACTCACATGTGATGCTGAACTATGAACTTGGATGACTTGTCTTTAAAATCACGATGAAGGTAGGTCTATTCCCAAACACTAAACAATGGACTCTGGCAGCTTAAGTACAGAAATACATACTGTTTCAGGCACCTGCTAGCAATTCAGTAAGCACAAGTAACTTAGTGATAATGTCTTACAGACTGAGCATTAAAAGATGAACTTATGGAAGGACAATCTGCCCTTGCCTACTTTTGCTCCTGGCTGTACCTTCTGATTGGATCCTTAACATCGTTTACTGCATGCCATGTCTGCGACCATCAGTAGACCCTGTCAGAACACATAGCACTGCCTGCTGTATTAAGAGCTTCTGGGACTGCAGCCCACTGTTGATGGCACAGCCCATGTGTGGCTCACACTCAGCTCCTGGCTTGCCTTCCATTGAGGAGCAGCCAGCCCTTTCTGCTCCCCATCAGACTGGTTTCTCTCCTCCATGAGTGGGTTGAATTGCACATGATTCACAGCAATGTTATTTTCTGTTCAGCATGCATATATATGTCAGGGAGCCCAGATGTTACACATGAAAAAAGATATGTTGTCTGGTTTTGTCCAGTAGGTTTCCAAACTTCATACCATATCCATGATCGAACAGAGCCAAGTAACATGTCAAAAGCAGAATTTTTCAGCTTTGGAGTTTAGGTGCTACAGTGAGTGTGGACTGAGTAAAACCTCAATGATTAATGATGTGTTTTGATTATAAACCTTCTCCACATGTGGCCTTCTGCAAAGATTCTGAATGCATCATGCTTGCTGCCTATTAACGACTACTTTCTTTTCCTACAAGGGAAAAGCAGAATTATACCAATAATTACTATTTGGTGTCATTTAGTGTAATTAAGGTCAAACACTCAGGGTTATATTGATAGACAGTCAAATGCATACTTCACTATTTTATGTGCTTTTATACTTACATTTGGCATTGAGCGTCTCCCTAACCTTTGTGATTTCATCAGTTAGACGAAGGCACGGTGCTGGAGTAAAATTGAAGCCTTGCTTATGATGGAAAAATGCTAATATATTTATTACCTAAATGCATGCCTGATGATAAGTATTCTATCCTACCTTTTCGTTCAGCTAGAAAAAGGAAATTTGAAGTTTTTTTCAGTTAGGGACATACTTCTGGAAAAAAAACCCAAAACAATCAAAACCCACAATCAAACCGATAAATAACAAATAGAATTTTCCCCTTTTCATCCCTCTCACACCACTATAGACTACTGCAGCACAAGGAAAAGAAAGTTAGTTGCACAGATGGTTGCAGTTACTAAGTCTTCTTTAACTTCTAAACCTGTTACGACTGTGAAGGCAGTCAAATGCATAATTTCCTAAAAAAGCAGATTTAGAACATCATAATGATAAATTTGAGTCATGTTTCATGTAGTAATAAGAACATTTATTTAAATAATAAATAATGCTACACATTGAGGTTTTTTTCCAGTTGAATTGACCACAACAAAAACTTATGCACTGGCCCAGACAGCAAAGGAGATTAGCCTGGAAAAGATGATGATATTTTTCAAATTAAAAGCAGAACTGAAGAATCTAATAAGACTTTGTTGAAATTTGAGAGATTCATGATTAACCATTATGGGACAAGACCAAACAAAAACAAACAGAAGAAAAAGACATAAAAAGAATTAGACTGAGCGCTTCAATCCTGACTTACATGACTCAACAATAGCTGATTTTTCTCCTGGGAAATAGCTAGATTTTCTTTTATTCCTTTTCCAGACATTTCTATCTTATCATCCCTAAATGGTGGACTTTATGATTAGTCATGGAATTTATTCTATCATTACTTTTGTGAAAGACTAACTCTCCTTTACACCACAATGTATTTTATATCTCCTTTTCTTCTGCAAATTTGTCAATGCATAATGTAAGAATTTTTTTCTCTGTTTTCTATTAAGGACTATAGAAAAATAGCAAGCCCAGAACTACTTATGAGGTAAATTTTCTTCGAAATCAACCCCTATGGATAAATCCTTAAACAAAAACACTTGCCTCCTTTAGCTGACACAAAGCCATGCTTTATAATGACACATCACAGCAGTGGGTGATTACACACAGATAACTATAGTAAACTTTTCAGAGTCAACAGTTTGTTGGCTTCCCTAAGTCAACCAACAGCAGGTAGATGCAATTAAATCATACAATTTTATCGTCAGGTTCCTCATGTTATTTTAATTGTTTCCATCTCAAAATCCAAAATAATTGGAAACATGCTGAAGAAAAAGTAAAGAAAAAAACAGAAATGGTGACCAAGATCAGCCCAAAGGCATGGCCCGGCTCCAGCTATAACAATGCTGGTTTGGGTATATCATAGAATCATAGAATAGTTAGGGTTGGAAAGGACCTTAAGATCATCGAGTTCCAACCCTCCTGCCATGAGCAGGGACACCTCACACTAAACCATGTCATCCAAGGCTATGTCCAGCCTGACCTTGAACACCGCCAGCCATGGAGCATTCACAACTTCCCTGGGCAACCCATTCCAGTGCCTCACCACCCTCACAGTA
>JARCZZ010009003.1:0-30012 GCA_030323915.1 Brotogeris chrysoptera
TTTCCTGCATGAGCGACAGTGGACGCTTGAGGCCCCTGCACAGTCAGGTCCTGGAGCGAGCAGTGCTGCTTCCCCTCAGCTCCCCTGACACCTTCCATCCCAGTAACAGCGTCCCACAGCTCAGCCCCTGCTGCAGGAGGACCTCCACCATGGAGCACAGAGCGCAGCCCTGCCCATTGCTCACACCCCCCTCAGGAGAGCAGCGCAGGCGCTCTCTACACCCCGAGCTCTGCACTGCAGCCTCCCCTCTCATCGGCTCTGGGTGCCTACGCTGCCCACTGCCGGGGCAGCCAGGGCAGAGCTCCCAGGCCGGGCTCTGCTCATACAGCGGGTGCTCACCATCCCGCTCACCATACCGCTCACCATTGTCCTCTCGATCCTGCTCGCAGGCCCGCGCAAACTGCCTCCAACCCACCCTGGTCGCTGTCGCTCCCTGGGGCAGTTTTTACCCACTCAGGGCTGCTGCCGCCCCCCTCCTGGCACCGCACCCTCCGAGTCAGCTGCTCGCACCCCCTGAGCTGCCGGCTCCTTGGCAGGCCCCTCGAGGACTCGAGGCTTCCTCGGTGGCTGTTGCTGCTCCGAGTTGAAGCTCCCGGATGCCCAACCTCCCCCCGACCAGGCACTGCAGGCGTCCCCTCTAGAGACAGTCACCTCCATAAATGGTTTGGGTTGGAAAAGACCTTAAGATCATCTAGTTTCAACCTCCTGCCATGGGCAGGGACACATCACGCTAGATCATGGCTCAAGGTCATATGCAACCTGGCCTTGAGCACTGCCAGGGGTGGTGCAGCCACAGCTTTTGTGGGCAACCTGTGCCAGTGCCTCACCACCCTCACGGGGAAGAATTGCTTCCTTTCGTCTAACCTGAAGTTCCTCTGTTTAAACCTATTACTGATAAAGAGTCCTACTGTTCGAACATGGCATAGCAACAACAGCATTTTGGCCAAAAAATCTGTCTTTAAGAATCAACTCAGATTAGGATCTGCACAGCTAAATCAGGTGTCTACTTTTAAATTACCTGCATGTGAGCTAGACATCTTAGTTCTCATTACAGTCAGTGGAGCTCAAGTACAGTCATGTAGCTGTGTAAGTGCTTAGTTTCATTACTGTGAAGGCTCCTGTAGAAACCACTGACATTACTCTCAGTAGTAACTATGAATTAGGCCTGAGCAAAATGGGTTTGGATAGCAGTCCAAGTCCACAATTGATTCATTAGCCAAAACTCCTTTGTCCCCAGCTTAGCAACTCTGAAGCAAGATCAAGGTAAATGGCAAACACAGGAACTTAAAAATGTGTGAATGGAAAATGAAGTTTAGAAGAAGCCCTGCCTCCCACAGTAGCATAACTAATAAAACGCACAAACTTTTTATGAAGGAGATTATTTTATTGGGCAAGGTTGCTAATGTTGCTGGAATTAAACTCAACACAAAGTAATTAGTATCAGTTAAAAAACTAGTAACTAATGCAATAAAAATGAAGCAGTGCACTGGAGACACGTGGAACTCAACCACAAATAGGTGTGGTGGTACAATAAAAGCTGACAGAAGAAACATACGGTATTAAGAATAAATACAAACATCGAATATATTCTGAAATTCAGTAGCTACTAAATACATGTGTTTGCAACCAAACGGTGAAGTACATAGTTTCCCATATATTTCCAATGAACAATTAAATATAACCACTGACTATCACCAAATTACGTAGAACAAGGTAAGACAGAGCATTAAATCTTTGGCACAGTCCTGCAACACGCTAGTTCCACAATACTCTCCTCAAAATATGTTTAAAATATGTGGGACCTAATTTTTTTTTTGCTAACCTTCTGTTGGAATAGCATTTTGTCACTGATATGTCACATGTATTTATCATAAATATTGAATTAAATGAAGGGAATTAATGGCTTTCCATTTTTATCCCAGACCATGCAATTTGTCAAGTTATGCTCGAATCTTTATTTATTTAATGCAAATCTCAATTAAAATTTTAATGTCAGAAAGATGAGAAGGTGAAAAAATCCAAACAAACCAAGATATCAACATTCCTGGGAATTATATTTTAACCAGGTATTTATACCACTTGAAGCAATTAAATTATATGCAAGACAACAGAATTCAGGAAGACTTTGTGATTTATACAGTACTTGAAATACAGATTTCCACAAAGGTGCTGCTCTTGCAAATGCTTAAAAAGTCTCTCCGATTTCCATGGGATCACTTGTATATATTTGCAGGGTTGGAGCTTTACAGTATATCACTGATCTTCCGTTCCCATGCAGAAAGGATTTGCTACTGACATTTCACTTTGGTATCAATGCATTAAGGACTCAAATGCAGCAATCAGATACTTACAAATCATACTCCTCTATGCTCTCTTCCTAGTCTTGGGCTAGAGAAAGAATACATAAAATATGCACCATCTCTAAGTCTTCATACACCTCTAAACCCCATCTTCATTCTACTGTAGCTTTTTAAAAATGCGTACATTGTCATTCAGACTACATATCAGTAAGAAAAAAACAGGCAAAAAAATATTATGGAATGTTATACAGAGAATTTATGAATGTTTTTATCATCAGTTCTGATTTCTGAGCACATGCATTTCTACACAATTAACTATCATTTTCCAGCTTTATTAAACGTGTAAACAGGCCTATTTTCTGGTATTGGTGGCTTTTCTACTTATAGCAGTGACTTTTTCCTGTTACACTTACCCTTTTAATGGACACACAATATGTTACTCTGCCCAAGCTCACCTACTCTTTCTTTTCTCAAAAGACAAGGCACATCTGCCACCTGCTCTAGTCTGTGTCCCAGCAACAACTGTCGAGCAGCAAAAAGATTGATTATCAGTCAAAAACCATTCAACAACACCAGATTTTGGTAGGTTAAGCTTGCTGATCCAGCAAGAGATGGTGTGAAATTTTCAGTAACGTGTGCCAACATTTTGGTGCTAAAAGAACAGCAGTGCATGTCACAGTGAAACACAGCCAAAGATATGCAAACAAAGCACGGAAGTTTTTGTTTTGAACTTGGCTTGCAAGAGGAAAATGAGAGGAAGAAAGAAAGACTCAATGAATTTGAAATCTATCATAACACTTCAGTTATATGCATGGAGAAACTAGAACTGAGTAGCAGCAGAGACTTTTTAATAAATTCGAGCAGTACCCACACAAAAATACTGCAATAATAGCAGTAGTATCATACACCTTTACAGCAACAAATAAAAATCTGTGCCTTTTACTGAATATATAGGCCATTCATTATAGGCATTCTAGTGACTGGATCACCTCTATCGTACTCAATAGTTTTAATGTTATCAACAACAGCTTGTCATATATAAAATTGATTATGTAAGACATAGGCTGAGTAATACATGTTTCATTCATTAACACCTCCATGAATACATTAACAAACTTGTAATTACTGGACTTGTATCAAAAAAGCTGTAGTAATTAGTATGAGATTTTTATGTGCATAGAGTTATACAGTAATAATTTTCTTAGGTAAATAGCCAGTAATATGTGATAGATATCTTCTTCAAATGTATTTATGGTAAGGAATATCAACATATAAAAGAATTAGTGAAAGATCTTTTGAACATTTTGAAATTCAGAATGAAAGATTTAACACTAAATTGTGTCTCCTAATGCTTCCCAAGACAGCAAATGTTATTTTAAAACTATGTAGAAAAATAAAACCAAAACTTGTTTCTAAAGAGAGTACATAAGAAAAAACATGTCCAAAAGTGCAAGGAAATATATATATAAAATATACATAACATATACAAAATACACACAATATATACAAAATACACTAGGCAAATTATTTGTTTCTCTTTTTTGCTATCCCTACTTTTTTAAAAAATATACCACACATTTTACTACTATAAGATTATTCAAATTGGAATGTTTCACATAAACTATTTATCTTATTTGCATTTCCGACTGGAATTGTACACTCGAATTCCAGTTCCCAGCTACATATACACTACCCTAATAATAATTTTGCTTTTTATAATGCATTAACTTAGATCAATTAAAAGATCTTCATCACAAATGCAGGTGGAATTAATAGTTTAATAAAATGATAGTTTAATAAAATATCCAATTGGTATCTTGAATGTGATACTGAACCCTACTTAAGCTAATGTTACATTACCAAATTTGCTGCAGGCATCTCACGAGGTACTTCATGATCTTAAAATATGACAGAAAAAACCATTTAAATTCACGTTTAAATAGAAAATAATTGATATAATTCCCCTTACTTCTCCCTTGTAAAAAATGAAAACATAATTACCAATATGATAAAAGAATGAAAAGAAGAAAAATTTTAAAAATGGTCTTACCCAACCATCTCAAATGAAGAAAGCATAGTAGATATTCCATATTGCTGCATTAAACTTTCAAAATAAAAGTAAAACAAAAAAAAGACATTAATGAATCCCATCTTACATTCTGGATTATTTTTGCTAGTGGAATAACCCTAATTAATTATGTCTGTTTGATGTCACTGAAACTAAACAGTAAATTCAGTAATCTCTTTACATTTTCACCATTTAACCTCCTGCAGGCTCCCTAATGTCTATTCAGATCTATATTAAATTAAGTACCAATGCTAATGAAGGGCAATAAATGTGGCTGTCAGTAGATTTTTCTTTCATTAAGCACATTATCCTCTTACTGAGCTGTAAATGAGTAAACATTAGTTTTTTGTTAAACCATGCAAAAAGACAGGATAAAAATTATTTTTAATTGCGCCCCTTAAGCCATTTGCTGGGGTTTCTCAGTTTTGGCTTTGTTTGTTTGTTTTGTATTTTTACCTTTGTTTTTTCTTTTTTTAATGGATAAAAAAAGATCTCTCCAGTTGAAATATAAACGTCGGCATCATGGGGTATGTCTTTAGGTTCTAGTGCTTCAGTGCTGTCTGCCAAGAACCCTCATTGTGCAGCCATGTTCAGACTCAGCTTTTCAGAGCACTCCTCCTGCAGCTAAATGAATACAAGAGGTAAGGAATGCTGATTACAAACATATTTAATGATCAACATTTGGTCAGAAAAAAAAAATAGAACTAAGAAACCTACCCTCAACTAATTTACTGATCACAGTTAACTGCACTATGACTCATTTAATATTTTTGTGATTGTTACTAGAAATCATAGGATGAGAAAAACACACCCTTAAAGATTGGTTGAAAAGTACTGTGGTTTTGCTTTTTAATGACAAACAGTATTGTACATTATTCTGTAGCTTATTTTTTCCTAGCACTAACAAGAGTTTTTAACAAGTCACATATTCTAAGAATAGTGTAAATAATAAAATAAATAGAAATGAAGGATGAAAAGTCATTTCATTTAAAATGAAAACTCATTTAAAAAAAAAAAAAAGGATTTATGTTAGAGTTTGAAGCAAAAGCTACAAGTAAACTTCATGCATGTAAGAAAACTTCTATTAGAGGCTACTGGCTTAACTAAGGACACAGAAACTCCAGCAAAGATCTTTCTTGTGCCATATTTGTAAGCAATGACTTTGATTATATTTGGCTGCTGTTTAAGAATTTTGAATAATTCAAATGCCCTCTAGAAAGGCTAGAGTTTTGAAAGAGGGCACAGTTAATTCTGTTGAAAAAAATCCAGCTTAGGGTATGAAACGAAAAAATTTATACAGTTGTCTTTTTTGTTTGTTTTTACTTTTTTATTGGAACTTTTACAAAGCTGTGTGAAAATCAATCTGAATATATGGTCGTTAAAATTCTTTGGTGTAAAAACTTAGATCACAGCCCATAAGTTACAAATACATAAAATGCAGGGAAATTGGACTGTTATAAGCAAAAAAAAGATTTAATCTATCCTAAATTGAGTTTATTCATAACTTCTAGAATACTTGGAAAGTAGTTGTTTAAGGCTACTATGAAGTCCTTTCATGAACTATCTTAGGAATTTCACCAGAAAATAAATAATTTCATTTTAAAAGTATTTTTCAAAATCTATGAGCACAAATAAATACAGAAAAAAAAAGTCGTGGATTCTAAGAAAACTTATAAAGAGTGCTTTCAGTGCACACTGTGTAGGTTATTGCGTCTAGTTTAAAAAGTAAGAACTGAAGACAGTCTTTTCTCAGGCAAAATTTCAATCAAATTGACAGCAATTATGCCTGTACAGTTACTGCAGAGTGGGGCTTATTGTTAATTGTTTCTGTTTCCCAGATAGCAAAATGTATTCAATGCAGCTGCCAGAATAAAACTAAATAAACTAATACTCAAAAAAAATTTATAATATTATTTTTAAATGCCCAAACTGGAAACAACTTCTGAATAATATCACAGTAAGACTGTTTTTAAAAAGAAAAAAACAACAACAACAACAAAAAGGCATGGAAAGCAGATTTATAACAAAACGCCATACTTCAGCAAGGACATTTGCGACACACTGTCTCCATCCTAGTCTGCAACAAGAGGTTCCTATTCAGAACTCAAAAGTGGTTTGAGGCCTAAAATGTGAATTTCTCTTCCATTTTTCTATTCAATTAGCACTGAACGGATACTTCATTTAAACCATAATAGCATGTAGGTAATCTCCCATATTTTAGTTTCCACATTCCTTGAATGACAAAATGACCACATCAGAATCCTATTTTTTTCATCTTCTTTTTAGCATTTTTAAGGCAACTCATGCTACGAAATCAGTGAGATTATTTTGGTGTTGAGTACTAAACCATATAGATATGAAAGCCAGAATGTGCTCCACTTTAAATGTAACTATATATTTTCTTTTTTGTTATAGAGTTTACGACTTTCATACATCAGGGGACAATTACATTAAAATACATCATATATAAAATTAGCAAATATAAATAACTTAATTGTTCTAGGTAAAACCACTTTCAGAAAAGTTACAAAAAAAGAAAATTAGAGCCATTTGTGTTCCGAGGTCACATCTACACACAAACGGGGGGGATACCATAACAAACATCTAGGTTTGTCTCAGTTTAAAAAATTTCCTTACTCAAAATAGGAGACACTAAGAACAAAAAGCTTTTGATGAGAAGATCTAAATTAAACACATCTAAATACACTTTTGTTCACAAGGTCTTCACTTTATTCACCTTTATGGTATATTGCAAAATCCAGCTTTTCTCTTGGATTTTCCAAACAGAGAGAATCAATTAATTTTGGATTAATTATGGAGAATCACATTCTTCTTTACAGAGAGTCAACTTGATGGATATTACCTATCTATTGTTAATTAAAAAATTGTAACACGAACTGGGATGCCTGGTTTATTGTAATTTTGTCTTTCAGTAATGTTTGGGGAAACAGTTTTAAAAAGGATATACTCAGAAATTGCTAGGTCAAGAAATCTTAAAAATTTGAAAGGTCTGTTTCAGAGTATCAACTGAATCGTCATTACAAGGTGACTGAACTGCAACAGATGTGATTAAAAGCAACAGAGAAGAGCTTTAATTACCTTATTTGACCTCTAGGAACACTTTCAGCTCTGGTTCTCTTGGATGGTGATACAAGACAGAAATTGTCTGCACTGCTTGATTTGTGGCTGTCTGTATGTCTGATACTCCACCACAGCTCTGAACTGATTTGTTTGATGTGTAGAACAATCTTGAAGTCTTGACCTTCTTGTTACCATTGCAGATGCAGGCGAATGTTATGGGCAAATAGAAGCTGTCTAGAGCTTTGCTTCCCTTCAGTGTTTTTTTTGCATAGGGAGGGAGACATTTTCTGAAACAGAAATGTGATAAATACAGTTAAAATTTTATCTGCTTGCTCTGGTCTTTCAACTACTTTAAATTAGTATGTCTGACTGTATGGAGTTCAGAAAAACCGACAACTTAAACTTGGAAAACACCCTATGAAACTATGTGAATAGTTTCATCTTGATTCTTAATTCTGCACACTATAAAATTATTTCAGAATGCAGCTCACTCTGAAATTTGTCTTTGTACAAGTCTGATCAGAATGGAAATTGTATAAAGTGCTGTAGGCCAGAAGTATGGTGGCTGTATTTCAGCTATACTATAGTGCACTAGCACAGAGTCTGTACTAGCCTTCCTTCAAAAAAAAAAAAAAGAACATTATCTCATAAAGTTAAAAAAGAGGGTTTATTTGCATAAACCCATTATAAATTATGAAAACAAAAGCCTCCAACTTCCAGGTTGAAGCTAATAATAGTGGCACAAAATTACTTTGTACCATTGGCCAAAAGTCCAGATGAAATATTTACCTATAGGAAGATCACACACTTCAATGTTATCCAGTCTTTGGAAGATCCAAAGCAGCACCAGTGTAACTGTGCCAACAACACAAAGATCAAGAAAATGCAAGACATACATTGGATGAGATCAAGCTCTCATTCTTCTTTCATATTCAAATAATTCTTAAGTGTCATAATAATTCCCTTTATAAATTACAATAATGTCACAACAAATGCAAGCTTCAAAATTTGTCCACATGGATTGCTGTATGCTTACCTGGGAAATCCTTAAGCTAATATACAATCACAGGAATACTAAATATTGGAGTTCAAGCAAAGAAAACTTTTATATAACAAGTCTGAGCACACTATGTTGTGGTTTAAATTGACTAGTAACAGCAAGAGGATATTATTGTTTGCAAATACTCTTTTTCTTAAAAGACCATTCTGTTACCCACTTCAACAACAGAAAATAACTACAAAACCAGAAACAAATTTCTTTATACAGTAAAAAGCTATTAATTGTCATTATTCTATATATAACTTCCTCCTTTAGCACGTATCATCCTTACTACTCATAAACCATTTTGATGGATTAACAGTTCTGTTAGTATTAACTAGAAACTTGTTTACATGACAAGTAAACCATCATGTAAGTGGTCTGGTGTAGCAAAGGGCTACTACTTTACAACAATTTATAGTGCCTTCAAAACCTCCTGTCACTAAATTACTCTATACAAAGAAAATGGTACCTACAGGACTACTACTATTATTGTTCCCCAGTCCTTCTCCAGCTTTTTCTTAAAATTTCCCACCATCCTGACAATTACTTATATGTACAGTGTATGTAAACCTTAGGGTACTAGTGCACACACTCCAATTCCTTAACTGAGGTGGTTTCAAACAGAAAATGCAAGCATAAAATTACCAAGAGTAATCTTACTCTGGCACTACTGAGCTGGTTTATATTTTAAGAAAACTCAAACTTAGCTGTAACACTGCTGACATTCTTGTGGAGATTAAAAGCCATGAAAGAAAAGCCTTAATACGTGGAAACCTCAAAAGTCAATTCAAAATGGCATTCACTAGTCAGGAAAAACAACTTGGTACTTCATATTAAGCCAATATTTCTTCTTAGTGCTCATTTTTGCTGGCTGCTAACATGAGAACGTTATGATCCTATTTTTACTGCACAAACAGAGATGTTCAGATAGGGATACAGAGCTAAAACATTCTGAAACCATAAGTTTAAATGGGAAAACAAGTGAGGGGTAAAAAAAACCAAAACAAAACCCAAACAATAATCAAACACACACCAACAACAATAGCAACAACAAAAGTAAAAACTTTTTCCCATTTAAAAGCAATTAAACTGCCGTTTATGCATGGCCAAAGGACTGAGAACTTTTTGTAATTATTACAAAAGGAACTTTTACTTTCAGTTAATTCTACATGCTGGAATTGTTTAGCTATATCAGATCAAAACTTTTATTTATATAAAAAAATTATTATTATTTTTAACTATCAAATCTTTTTACTTTATTTTAAGTCTCTAGTGCCATTTTCTGCTTATTCATTATAGTCTAGCTGAAGAACAATTCTCCATATTTCTTTTTTAAATACAAACCAACAGGATATAAAACAAAAGTAAACAGTCCATACAGTTTTCTAAGACATAAATCTGCACATGGCTAATATTTTTTTCTGTAAGTGAAAAATATAGTTACTTTAACAGACAATGGTGCAGTAACAGCTATACAGATCAAAGTTATCACAGTTTTGGATGTGGATTTAACAGCAGGCTAATGACAGTTGCTAAGGATTTGTACTTGCTGTTGCTTACTAGTAATGTTGCCTGTCAAATTGTCTCTTTTTCTTATACAGAAGCCATGGAATTCTTTATGGATAGCAATTACTTACAATATACAATAAAGTACATCAGATGTAACAACCGCCCTTTAGCCCTTCATTATTTGGTCGTCTCTTTGTTATATCTAGTCATCTATTTTCACTTAAATTATTTATTTATACTATGTTTTTGACAAGCATGTATTCTGCGCTTTATTTTTTCAGTAGTCATTCAAAAGACAGTGATTGATTTTAATATTCTCATATTTAAATTTACTAATTTTTATTTTTGTACTTGTGCTTCAGGTTGGACTTCCCAGGAAAAGTATTATCTGCACAGCAAAGGCATTTTATTCTGCTACCAAAGGTCTTTAAAATTAAAATAATGACAATATCAGATTTTAACCACAATGGAGGGGTCAAGCAAATCTTATGTATAGTCATTATTTGTTTGCACTCCTGAAGTATTTTTCTCCAGCCATCGTATATGGCTTATATTTGTTTCAACTTACATTACTGTTGTACTACATGTATGTATGCTCTATATTACTGTATGTTTAGATTGATAGAGAACAAGATGTTTCACATATTATGGTCCTGAAACATTTTTTGGTGCAGGCCTGCACTAACATCATCATAAGACATGAAAATTTTAATTTGATTTTATTATACAGGAAACCCATAGTATACATCATTTACATGACAAAAAACCAAAGTCTAATAGTAAATTTAATATGTTTGGGAAAATGCCTTCGTAACTCCTGCACAAAGGGGAGCTTTACACATATATTGTACATCACTTTGGGAAGAAAAGGCCTTCTTGAACAAACAATGCTGCAAACCTCACACCTGTCAAGTAAACTAAACTGTTCTCAACTCATACAGCAGTTGGAAAGAAAAAGCAATGATTCGTTTTATTCCTTGCACTGGGAAAGCCAAATTTTTTCCTTTTCTCTTAATACTTTTTCGAATTACAGGCTATCACAAAACTACAATCCATTCTAAATAAGCACACCCAGAGTGATAACCCGGTAAGTGCAGACTGTGTGTGAAACTCATGTCCCACTAAAATTGTTGGGAATTCTGCCAAAGGCTCGAATGGAAATTTTATCCTGGATCTTGGAGTCAATGAATAGTAAAAAGCTGCTATTCCTTTCTCTGTCACTTCCCCACTGAAACCCTGGCATCCCACAGACCTCTGGCCATGAAAAGTATTTTTGCAGTATGCTAAAAAGAATCAAAAACCCTATACTGCTGAGTTTGGCAACTGGTGCCTAATGCAGAAGAAAACGTTTAAACAATCCTTCTTTGGATATCACAATCTCACAGCATTTACTGTCTCTTTTTACTTATCCCAGGAACTAGACAGCACCCAATATATCTCATACAAATGCCAGAGAAATGGATTTTCTTTCAGTGCCTGAAACAGATAAAACCTACTCTACACCTGAGGAACAAAGCTGCCACACTACGGAAAACAGATATGGGTGTGAAAAATGAGAACATACATTTCCTTGATGAAAATAAATGATCGCAAAGAAATTGATACCCGTGTCATGACAGCATAGTTTTACTAGCTAGGTGGATAACAAGGTAAATAAAAAGTGGTAGAAGTTTGAAACTTAGGTGTCACTTATACTTGCGCTGCTAAAGTGGCTGCCATCTGCTCCCATGCTCCTCTGTGAAACGGAGAAAAAGGGGTAGCAGCAACTTGTGATCTTAAACGGCCGTAAGGGCCCCGACTGCATCCTGCTCCTGGGGATTTGGCTGCTGGGCTCAGGGCCAGCTCAGAGAGCGCAGCTGAGGGCTACCCCTCCTTCCCTCTGGTGACCATGGGGAGCTGACAGACAGCTCTGCAGTGCAGCCTCCACCATGGCTGGCCCCTTCTGCAGGAGCCACTTGTAAGCCTCTCTAGTGCTCGCCTGCCCCAAGGTGCAGCCCCACGTGTGGGGGCCATGCCCCAGCCCTCGTCCAACTGTGGGTCCCACTCATCTACACCCGGGCCTGGCCCAGGGGCTGGCTTCCCCACGCGGGCTGGACACCACTGACTTACATGGCAGGCTCAACCCCAGCTTGCTTAGGTTCTGGGCCACAGCGGTGCGCCTGCCCCAGCAGGCTGGCTGTCACGAGCTGGCCCCGGCTCCTGGGGAGCACCCAACTCCTGCTGCACTCTGCAGAGGGCTTTCAGCGCATAACAGGATCTTCTCCCTTTAATAAATACATGCAGTATCTTGTAATTCCTAATCATACTTGCGCTTTCTTTGCTACAGAAATGTCTTCAACTTTCCTAACTGACATCAGTTATTAACACCAACACTTGGTGCTCCACTTTGCCATCTGACTGAGGAGGAAGAGCCAAAGAAACATAAGCTGACAAAATTATTTTACAGATTCCAGGACCACTAAGTCAGCTACAGATGGATCCTGAATGAAAGAGACACAAACACTGAAAGAACTAAAGCTTTAAATAAAGAGGTTGAAAATCAACGTATCTGTAGGGTTTTGAGATATTTTTCCCCTTGTTTGAGTGAAACAGAGTATACTCTATAGAAAAAATACAAAAACATTAAAAGTATTTCACTTCACCTTTAGCCTGAGATTGGTGCTAACAAAATATTTACTCAATTGTATTTTTACAAGTTATCAGACAGCAGCAAATTAAGTATCTTTGACAAACGACATGGGTGAAAAGTTGCCATGGTTGTACTCACATGTTTTTTGCTAATGTAGGTTGTGCACTCAAGTGGCAAAAAGACATTTGCGAAGTTTAGAGCCCATTGTACTTTTGTGAGGATGCGCATGCCATATGACATTTTTCCTGAGTGCTTATTAGACTTCTGTTGTTTGCAATTTCCTCTTTAGAAGTAGAAAAGATTGTAACTAAAATGAATGCATAAGCTTATTGTTAGTTATTTAGACTGATGATTAAATAATGATTAGAAAATTGACCCAAGCTTGTATCATAATTTTCTCTACAGCTTTTGAGAACATGGTGGGGTTAAGAGTTTCATTTGGAAACTCTCTATGCTTTGCACATTTCTCTTTTCTGGAGTAGTAAGATTTCAGTTGAAAGCGAAATTTGAAGGCTATAAGTAGAGAAAGAAAATACACTCTCTGCGGACTTAATCAGATTATTTGTACTGTGTTTCAGAAGTTGCTTCCACCATGACATCACCAAGAACTCAGGGGCTTTGCAATTATTTTATTCTGTTTAACAGGAAGGGATTTTTTTTCTTTAATTTAGGGGAAAACAAGTATGCAACAGACCTTCTGATAAAATTACCTGAATCCGGGTCAGAATGAACAGAAACCAAAACCACATTACTGATTTTTGATACATACTGTCCATCTAGTGGGCCTAAAATTATACTTTTTTTGCACAAGATCTGCCATCTGATGAGCAAGTTACCTGTGAGAAGGAAATCCATCAAGCTCTGCTATAACTAGTAAAGCCGCAGTTAAATCCTCCAAAGAACAAGACTCAGAAGAGCAGCATGATGTAAATTATGCCAAAGATATTCTTGTTTGATCAACTTCAAACATCTAGTCTATTTGACTGGATTGGTCTTCAGTGACTACTACTCCTCTTTTATAGATCTTAACCTTCAAATGTGCATTGGTGATATGCATTCTCTTAAGACAGCTTTATTTATCATTGTATAAATTTTACTTAGTCTAGCTCAGCATTCAATTTGATGATAAAGCAGTACAGTCCAATGGCTATGTGACATCAAAATGGGCAAGCTTGTTCCCCTCTTTCATATCTTCCCCTTGTCCTGAACAAGTTCCCCAACCAGCTTCTCTGTTCTGGCACTGACACATGGCAATCCTGTCCAGTGGAGCTAAATCAGCAGGAAAACAAATTAACTTTTTAATCCAGAATTAGATTTTAGCTCATGTATCTCCATGAACTTTTTCACTGTGGTCACACAAATAGCGACGCAACAAGAGTACATGACTGAATGGGTGAAAAAAACAAACAGCAGAAGAATTTTACCACTTTCAGTAGCAATTAGTCATTAAATCAGTATAATTATATCTTTAAAATACACCCTTCATCTCAAACTGAACAGACAACAGAAGTTTTGCTTAAGCTAAGACTGAAAAATGTATGTAATACATGAATATATAAGTAAATGGTATTTGAGGTACAACAACTATATTCTTTCTTGTATTACTAAAAGGCATTTTACTACTTGTCACCATACTTCGAAAGTACTTTAGTCTTTTAAAGAGTCCACGCAATGGGAAAACTTTAATCAAAAGTATGATACATTATAATCTGCATCTCTAAAGAAAATAAGCAAAAAGCCAATTAGCCCAGTGCTCCTCTTCAACAAACACGTGGAAACATATCCAATTACCTCAGAAAAAGCCAATGAAAATAAAATGAATAATCTAAACACCAGAACTAAATATTTCATTTTATAATTACCTTTCTCAAGAAGCTGGTTTTAACATAAACCGCGAAATACTGTCAATCTGTCACGTTTGCAGGCTTTACAGACACTACAGTTGTTTCTCCATTGCCTCTGTGTGTATTGCAGTTTGCATTAGCAAGTAACCAACGTGACATTAAACATGCCTGTTTCTGATAAGGGTTTTCAAACCTCTGAATGTTTGGTTTGAGTATATCAGAATAAAGATAAAGGTATATCAACAAAAGGAGTCTTATTCAGTCTTTTTATTGCAGGAACTGAAAAAAAGAAGAAATATGTCATAACATGTGGCTTTATACACATGGTTAGCAGCATGTGACTATGCAGAATGTGAACATATGTACAAGAGGGATGGGAAAAAAAAAAAAGAGGTCCTTTTGTTTGAAAAATCCACATGCAAGCCAGGCACAACTGCAATTTTAATACTGAAAGAATGGATGGGCATTAAAGCTGTCCAGTGTTCCATGACTGACATGAAAAAAGGCAAGCTGTAAAAAAGCACTCTTTCCCATCAGAGTTGCACAGGGATATCAAGACCAATGTGTATCAGAGAAAAGTATTCCTTTCATAGAATCTCACAGAGCATGCTGCAATTCTTTATGAATTCATTTTACTAAGCCTAAATGACAAAACTGGGATTGAAATTACAATATATGAAATATTTAGTACGTAATGTACTGGCATACAACTCCTGGAAAAAAACAATTCCATTTTCATCTATGTATAATTTAAACTCAGACTTGGACCTTGACCTCAAACTTCATAAATAAGATTCATTAAAATAAGCACGAGGCCTCAGGAGTAAGGACCTGGTGGTACTAGCCTAATCATACCACCTTTTTCATTTGCAGGCAATTGGCATGGGCATGAGGCCTTTTATAGCATGACATAATCTCAAAGGAAATCCCATTATGATGAAAATGGGGATTAGAATATACCACATGAACAAAGTGTAACTAAGTAATGTTAGTGTGTTGATGAATGAGACCCTTAATTTCAAACAGTAGAGTGCTAGTAACTACATACTCTGGACCCAGGGAATAATTTTAAATACATATGAAAAATTCACATTTAGTACCTGAAGGATTTCTCTGCATGAGTGCTGTTTCTCCTTACCTTTTCATTCCATCACTGGCCAATATCAGAGATAGAAGCCCAAGTACATGTTTAAACCCATTTGGCTGCTCTTAAGTTTTTGTGCTCATAGACAAAACCAAATTAAGGCAACAGCTTCCTGTGAGGTTTGTCACCATGAGAAAACACTGCACTCCCTGTTTTTTCTTACTAACATGGCAATTTTGAAAGACAAAATATCATGTTAATAATGCAAGTTTTCAAATGCAGTTTGTTTAAATTATCAAGTTTGCAAAGTCAAGCATTGAAAAATCAACATAAAAGTATAAATTTGGACTTGCAGTCAGTCTTTGACTTTAAGTATATGGATTCTGATAGACTTCATGATATAATACTTTGTTTTTATGATTCCTCCAATTCCCTCACTTAAGAGAGCCAGAAGTGTGCAGGGAAATGCAGGAAGAGAGAACTGTCTGATGGGTAAGGTCTGCTGTCCCTGTGATCTGTTCTTTTAGTTTTTCCACTAACTGTAAAGAAAGTCTGCTCTGAACGTTAAGAGATGCATTATTAGATATGAACTGTAAACTGCAAGATTTCCATATTCCAAAACAGAACACCAAAATTCAGTGTTACTTTGACACTTCAAACTTTGGACCTCCTTTCTCCCTGTCTGAAAAGGATAATATCCTTTCAACTTTCAAGATCAGTGATATAATAGCTTAATGAAGACTCATCAATTAAAACTTGGAAGCAAGCAAGATTCAGTATCCATTGCTTATTATGGATGTTTATTATCAATTACTGCAGCTTCAGAACAAAATTTGAATAAAGGTCCATACATTAAACAAACAAGTCACATGAAGTAGGACTTGTACTCCTAATTTTTGGTAGAGGCTGGGGTCTTCTCAGAATAGAAGGACAACACAAATAAATGATAATTTAGAATGCATATATACCAAGCGGGTGAAAAAATATAACAGCTGGTTCTCTCTTCAGCCAAGTGCATGGCTTTTAATATTGTTTTAATGCTCAAACATTAAGTACATATTCATAGAAAAAAGCTGTACAAGAATAGATGTACTCCAATGTACATGTGGCAGGCTACAAGAGAAATAGCACAGGGCATTACAGTAAATACCATGCTTATCAGTGTTAGCAAAGGGAGGAAACTTATCTTTCCCCCAGCTAATATATGCCTGGTTTAGGCTGATTGACACCGCACTTTACAGACAAAAACTAAGTCATGAAATCTTTCAAATTATCATATTTGACTGAATTTTCATCCATTGATTTTACTCCACCTGCAGCACACTAGACAAGGTAATAACTTATGATAATTATATTAAAATATACAATTAATATTCATCACCTCTCATTTCTCATCACTTTAGATGATCAGTAATGCAGAGTAAAAATGCTGTCAGATTTCTAATTGCTTTGTAATGGGCCTGAAATGGGGAAATCGTTAAAAGACAAACAATCTGTCACTTGTCGGTTACCTTAACTATCTATCACTTAAAAAAGCCCTCATTAAATACATTGCTAATGAACGACAAAAGACTGTACTCAGTGTGCCCAGATGTACCTTTTTAAACAATACTGTAAATTGCTTAAATAATTCCCAAGACATTTTCAATCATTTTTGTGGGAATTTAATGGAAAACATATATTTTCAGTGCATGTTACATCTCATTTGCTCACATCATTATGACATTTAGTCTATCATAGCCACATCTCCTGGGAGACAAAACTTTGGTTGCCTTTTACTGTTGACAAATCTGACCCAATTAAAGCAAATTCTTTAAGAACCTGACATTCAGATCTGACGATTTTCTCTTAAAATAATAATTAAAAAACCCCAATAGAAATCCATTAATCAGTTTTAAATAATTCTATCTTTTGTAAAGTTTTTTAATAACTAGATTTAAAAAAAAAAAAAAAACAACACTGTTCAAAGTTGGACAAATTATCTTTCACAGACAACATAACTGTTCCAAATAGACAGAATTCAGAATTTTCACTTACATCACTCTTTGGAGTCAGCTGTTTACTACAGCTGTCACAGAAAAATCCACTTGAAAGAAATTCTTCTCACTGTACTGACTGAAACAGAGTGAAAACAGTACACCAGGAGAAGCATCAGTGAGACCCCATAGTGCATTATTAATTACCACATCAATTGCTCTTATTAATTGCCACATTTAAAAGTTGGTAAAATGAAGACAGGACAACTACAAAATCATTTAAGACAAAATATCTATGCTCAGTCTCTTAAATTCATCAACAAAAAAAATATTCAGTGCTTGTTTACGTCAGTATGTATCAGATGCTAAAACACTATGTTTTAAGGCAAAAATGTAAGAAGACTTGATGGCTAAACAGAAGCCAGGCAAACTGAAGTTTAGAATTAGGGACAGTTTTTAAAAGCATGATGACTAGCTGTTGAAGTTGCTTTCTCACAAGTGATGAATTTTCCATCTTTTAACATCAGACAGAACATAGAGGACTCAGAACAGTCCTGTAATATGTAAAAAAACCCCCACAAAACCAACCAAAACAAAACAAAAAAACCCCAGAGCAGGTGATGTAGTGCTTTCTTCAGGCTTTGTTCCCAGGAATCTTGAGTCTTCTCAGTTACAAGAAAAGAAAGCAGAGACTTACTTCCAGAAAACATACTTCCAGAAAACCACTGAAGAAATAAGCAAGTAAGCTAACAGATTAATTCATGCGCAGTGCTTTGTATCAAGAACGGCACTACAGTGGAAGCTGGAGTTTAACAAGTAAGTGCTTTCCAGTCAGGGACTTGCTTGTCCACATTGAAATTATACTAAATAACTTTGCCTTTCCGAATATAAAAGTGCATATGTTGCAAAGATCACAATTTCTCAAGTAGTCTGAATATCCTAGATGCTCAGTAACATTAAAAAGACTTGCCTTCGGAATTTTGGATAACCTGTGCACAACTTTTGTACATACATATAGCAATATAAAACCAATACAAACAAAAAAAGCAAACCCAAAGCTTTATTATTCTGAACCCCACTTTGGAATATAGCAGATGTCTTCAGAAGTAAAATATGTAGTTAAAAGTAAGAAAGTCTCGATGTTTCAGCTGTTTCTTAAAAGAATAAATTCATAAGAGGTTGGTCCATTGCTAAACAGTAGTCCAGTCAATTCCCTAAATAATTCATTTCCTACACCCGTATGACAACACAGCACAATATTCTGTTGTAGTTTTAAATAAAGCACCTACTAAAGTGTAAATAGTCCTACAAAAAGTGTCTAAAAATCCAACCTACATATAAATAATCTTACACTAAATGAAAGAAAACTTTTTACTGTGTTTAGGTGGTAAGCTCTAGTAAAATTCCTAGCATCTGTAAAGACTTACATAATTTAAGATACTTCAGACAACCAATTAAACCTGGTTTCTTACAGACATGGGCCCTATGCCTCGCATTCTGGAACAGCAGTCCCACATCTCCATTACTTCATTGTCTGTCTCCATACATCATAGACTTTCATAGTAAATTCCCCACACTTACCTGTTGCTTACTTCTGCTTTGCTGTCAGAAGGAGGAAAAGCAGCAAAACTTATGGCTAGTTTAAACTGTATGCTGGCTTACCAGTCAGTGGCTGCCAAAAGCAATAGGTAACATTCCAGTTAAGTCTCTTTTGCTCTGCTCTCTCTCCCCTATGTACCCAATGAATTTTAACAAATCTTGAACTAACTTCATTTTGATACCTCCCGTGATGAAAGATTATCAAATTAGCTTGAGATTGAGCAACAGCTTCAAAAACCATTACAACCAGAGTATTATTAGCTAAGACTAACCCAAACAGAACATTGTGATTTCTGAAACTGGACGGATTAAAAAACAAACTGAGACACAGAGATTATAATACTGGCAAGGCCAGATAATCCTGCAGTGATTTCATTTCATAGTTCATGCATTTTGCAGTCCAAGAACATGAATTATAATAAACAGCCCATTTTCTTTTACTTTGGCAGGACGGATGAATATTCACAGGGAAAAAAAAAATAAATTAGTTTTTCACCTCCAAAATTGTTCTACTGACTTCAGAGATAATGCCTTAACATTTATAGTTAACTTTAAATTGAACAACTAATTATAGATAATTATACTATTGGATACAAATGCTTACAACCCCTTAAATAAATCAGAGTTTAGGCACCAATCCTGTAATGAGTTAAAATGGAAAAAACCTCTATATGCAGCATTTCAGAATTTGGGGCATAAAGGATGAGAATGGATATTGTAAACATACCCAGTCTGTAAGAGGATATTGACCATTTGTGGTAAACACACAGATGCAGTAATCAATATGTAAGATCCTACTGCATCTTTTACAGTTTTAATTTGCTCCCCTTCACAACAGTACTTGTTCACATGTCAGCCCCACTCAACAGCTGAAGGAAATACATTAAGTGCTATGGCCTATTCCAAGTAATAAATGGACTTATTACAAGGCAAAGCAAAAAGGATAATTCATGCCAAAACCTTTGCCCAAGAGCCGAATTCGAATTTCAAAAGGGACTAAGTAGATTAGCTCAAACTTAATACATCTCATCTGTAATACAATGACTTCAGTGAAATACATAATTAGTAACACTGGTGCTGCAAAAGTTAACAGCACATCAACAGAAGGAGCAGGATGACTTCAGGACTCATGCATGTCTTGTCCCAGTGCACAGCCAAGTTTTTCACTTTAGACAGCTATGGACACTCATGCTACAAATTTGACCTCGCCTACGACACTGCAGAAAAGGGCAAAATATTAACCTGATATCTGCTTTGTAGAAACATATTGATGACCTGGATAGACAATAATCAGACTGGTGTACATGTCTTAAGTAGCTTTATAGATTTAATGTTTTTCTCACCACCTCAGAAAGTCTCTTGCTTCGTTACCATCCATGTTTAACTTTAAACAAATTCCCCATGTTTATTTTCCAACTCCAATTGTCCTACACCCTTCCTGTACTGGTGGTTAAGGGGAACAGCGTGAACACCTCCAGTTCTTCACACCAATGTCAGTCCAGCCTGGCTACTGCTGTACTGAAACAGTTCAAAGGCTATGAAAAGTGACAAATAGTTGGCTTAATTCCAACACCTTGCATAAAAATATTGTCAAAGGAAGTATGCCCCACATTTAAAGGTATGGTGTGACATGAGTTTATCTGGACTAATAATAAGGAATTTTGCTAATGAGGAATGACTGAGATCACAAAATACGTAGTCTCCACCGCCAGCCTAAGTTTTGGTTGCTGTTTTTTTTGGGGTAGTTTGTTGTTTGGGGGTGGGGTGGTTTTTTTTGGTGGGTTGTTTTTTTTGTTTTTTTTTGGTAAGCGGAAGCACCATTACATCATTAAATGTTTGCTTCCTGAGCTTAGGTTTTTTCATTAAGAGGATGCTCTTCCTTCCCCCTTAAGACAAAACACTTTCTACGAAGAAACTAACATCTTATTCTGCCCGCAGGTCAGGACAGCTTGAAAAGGAGGCGAGAAAGCGGTTAAGCCCCTGGTTTCCTTCCGGACCCCGCTGCCCGAAGCGGCAAGGTAGAAAGAGCCCGGCGGCCTATGCCCGCCATATGCCGAGCCGCCCCCCGGGGGCCGGCGGGGCCGTTCCTCCCTCCCGCGGCGCTCAGCGGAGCCATGAGGCTCCGGAGCTAAGCTGTGACCCCGGGTCGGGTGAGGAAAGCCAAAACCCGGTGCATCACGCAGGTGGAGTCTCCAAAGGGAGAGGGACCTCCGCGCAGTAAGGGAGAGAAACAGGAAAAACAACGCGGACCTCAATGCTCTCTTGCACCTGGAGACAGAACCCCTGAGGAAAAAGCCGGCGTGAAACGCGCTGGCCCCGGGCCCGGAACGAGCACTGGAGGGCGGCCGGGGGCCATGGCTTACTCAGCCCGGCGCAGCGCCACCGGTCACCATGGTGACGGCACCGTACCGCTGCCACACCGCCATTTCCTGCCTGTGCCGACACCATTACAGCCCCGGGAGAAACACGGAAGGCGGACACGTAAATAACATGCCCCGCTGTTCCCTCCCCCGCTCCAACACCCTCCGCCAACCTAAAGGCGCTGAGGCGCCAATCGGGCTGCGTTGTTTCCCGCCGGACGAGTTACGGGAAGCAGCAGCCGCCTCTCTCCGCGGGCGGGCGCAGTAGGGTCGGTTGGTGTTCGCTGCAGCCACGGGGCTCTACCGCCGGCCATCGGGGTGAGACGTGCCGAGGGAGGGAGGCAGGGAGGGAGGAAGGAAGGCGCGGATCCTCCCTCGCCGATCCGGTGGCGGTAGCGGTAGTGGCGGGAAGCCTCCGGCGGGGCCCGGCGTGCTGCGGGGCCTCGCAGGCCTCCTTCGGCTGCCTGTGCCGACCGCCTCCCGCTGCCGAGCCCCTGCGTCCGCCGTGCCGGTCGTCGAGGAGCCGTTGTCGAGTGGTGGTGCCCGCTGTGGCGTAGCGACCGCTTCCTGAGGGGCGGCGGTGCTCCGGCGGGGGAAGCGTGGTCCTGGGCGGTGCCGGCGGCTTGGTGTGATCTTAAAAAACCTCGGTGGGTGTTCTGGGTTGAAGGGGGTTTTCGTGGGGAGAGGCGTGTGACAGTGTGTGTCCGTGGTGTGCCTTCCCTATGCTTGTAGTTCTGGCAAGTGTGAAAACCCACTTTTCCTCTCCCTTGAAAAAAAGATTTATTTTGTAGTCACCAGAAACTTGTTTTGGTGCTGAAGTGGAAAAAAACCCCCTTTTCTTTCTTTTAGCAGTGAACTAGACAAACTAGTAAACTAGTAAGACTTACAAAACCTGCAGTCTTATGAAAGCTCTTCTGTGCTGATGGTGTTATTTCTAGTCAAAAAGTTCATAATAAATCAGCTACAGTATATCAGAGAATCTGCTCAAAACTCAAGCGTTACGGTGCTGTTAATGACATTTAATTTTTCTGTTTATTTCTGTTTTAATTCTGAGTCATTAACTTGACAATAGGTGGCCAGAAATAAAAAGCACTCAACTAGTTAGGTTTTATTTACCAACCTATACTAAATTGATAGTTTTTATTTTTTTTTTGTTTATTCTTTTATATGCTTTTGTATTTTAATATTTAAAAAGTTGAGCCTTCTTACCTAGCAATATGAAGGAGGGTTATAGACTCACAGATTGGTTTAGGTTGGAAGCGACCTTAAAGCTCATCCAGTTCCAACTCCCTGCCATGGCCAGGGACACCTTCCACTTGACTAGGTTGCTCCAAGCCCTGTCAAACCTGGCCTTGAACACTGCCAGGAATGGGGCAGCCACAGCTTCTCTGGGCAACCTGTGCCAGCGCCTTGGCACCTTCACAGGGAAGAACTTCTGCCTAAGATCTCATCTCAGTGTCCCCTCAGTTATCCCTTGTCCTGTCACTACTTGCTCTTATAACCCCTCCCTCCCCCCAGTACAGTACTGCTTCAAAATAAAGTGTATATTTTAAAAAGTGTGTGTGTATATATATATGTAAAGTATATATATAATCTGGGTAGACTCAAAATAGCTCAAATAGTTAAAATGCAAAATTATTTTAAAGGCGTATGGATGGCTTCTGAAGCATTATATGCTAAGGAACTGGGACCAGAGACACAAAATAACTTAAATCGCACATGACAGTTTATGGGATGGAACAGCCTGGTGTTTTGTGGTATAGATCTTGTGTTATAGTGGAAGTGTGATGTCGTGATCCTGTCACATTAAGTCATTTTTGCTTTTTCTAACTTTCTTGTTCATATTATCATTATATTTATTAAATTTTTCTTACACAGTGCTAAGAAAGTCATTTCAAAGCCAATCAGACTATGGCCTTTGAAAGCATGACACAAAAGGACTGGTATGAAATCCTGGGTGCTAAGCCATCGGATAGTCTGGCAGAACTAAAACGGAAGTACCAAAAACTTGCTCTATTAGTAAGTAAGCTTTTGTTATTTAAGATATGCAAAAGTTAATTCTATAAACTAAGAAGATAATAATTGCAGGTTTTGTTTTTACATTTTTGGTATAAATATGATTTATCTGAGTATATTTATAGTAACAGCTCACTGAGGCTGGTTTAAATTGGAAATAAACTTCTGGAGTTTGAGCGATCATTATATTGTGCAAAGAGGGGTTGCGGTGTTCAGGTTCCAAAACAATGATATGTCTCCCAGCTTTGCTAAGCGTTCGTGAATGAACTGAGCCAAGCACTTGATTATCTGATGCTGGATAATCAGGTGCACCAGTCAAAAAAGGTCACTGTTTGTAGCACATGGTCATGCAATTTAGTAATTGATGCTTGTGGTATTTACTATCGTATTTACAGCTCTGAGTGCTGAATGCAACCCTTGAATATATAAACACCAGGTGCAAAGAGCAAAGTGGAGTTTTTCCTTCTGCATTAATGTAATGGAACAGAAAACATCTAGGAGGCAAATAGGATAATACTGATTTTTATTTGAATGTTTCTGGTGCATTTTTGTGAAGTCATGTCCTTGATCATACATTAAGACTTCTTGTTCTGTGAATTCTCTGTACTCCTGCTTTATCTGCATAAGAATTTTGAATCTTTATCAGATTACTTCATAGAATTCTTGTTTGTTTTGTTTTACTCTTTCTCCTGAATTCAGTCTTTGTGCCAAAAGATGCTTTGGCCTGGCTTTCTGAGGAAAATGGAGTGGGCTTTTTTATGTGTTGCTGACCATTTTCAGATAACTTTGATAAGCAGATAGACTTCCCAAGGTAACGAAATTCTTGCATTTCTTGAAAATGGCAGCCTGATGGGGGGAAGAAAGGAGGTGAGCAGAATTCAGGTTTTATGTATTCTTTTAGCTAGCTGCTGCCTAGACTGTCAGTATTGGCAGGGTATTAGAGAGTACATGTGCAGCTGCTCTTGCTTGGTTTGAACTGTTAGATTGAGTGTGCTAAGTTAGGATTTTGAAGTGAGGTGAAGTCAGAAACTGAGTTTTGTTAGAGTTGAAATAAATTCATGGGTAGGTTTGAGGGTGTTTGGTTGGTTGGTTGATTGGTTTTGTGGGTTTTGGTTTTGCTATTTTATTATTTATTATATTTCTAGCCCCTGTGAAAACTGTTTTAACAGTCATTTCACTGGTATGTTCCAAAATTCCCCATTTTTATACTCGTCAGTTGAATTTGGTAAGAAATCCTGTTGTCCATCTTCTCTTCAGTGCTTCCTGTGAACTTATTTCTTTGAAACTGATCTGTGTGCTTCAAGTTTTAAATTTCAACACCGTGCAAGGGTTTTCAGGCAGAATCTAAGTCTCTTAGTCCTCACTATTAAACATCAGAAGAATCAATGTAGGATAGCACTTTGGAACCAAAGATACTTAGTTCTGCTCTTAATAGAAATAGTTGTTTTCTTGGATCTCCTAATGTTTGCTTTACTGAATTACCAGTAAAATGTGAATCAAATATTAATAACGACCTGTTTGTTCTTAATGAAAACAATAGGGAGACTATGGTGTATAACACTTTTTTGATTAAGGTAGGGAGCTAATTTAAAGTGAATACTGTCATGGAATTAATATATTTCTTTCACTGTGAATCTAACTATAATTATGGAATTAAAATTATATGTGAAGTGTTGTTCAGAGCTGTTTGCTCTGAACAGAACTGAAACTAACAGTGCTTTTCTTGCGTGATTTTTTTACTTGAAACTGACCCTTTGTGTTATAGCATTGTACTTCCATGTAGTTATTGTGAGATGTGTGAAATGAGAATAGTTGGAGTTTACAACTGTCTTGTTTACAGCTATAGTTTTAGAAGATGAAAGTATTCTTTCAGTATTATTATTGAAGTATTATTTCACAAGCTTTTCTTCAGAACCTGTATATTTCAAAATGATTGGTTAGTGTTCTTTATTTGAAAACTCAGATGTGTTAAGAGAAAATGAAGATCCTTTTTTTCCCCCTTTTGCTGTTTGGATCAGAATTCTTTCACTTTCCGAGGTGGATCTCTTGACTAAAAAGCCTCGCTCATGTTTACTTGAAGGTGTTTTCTCCAAGGCAGATCTGCTGCTTGTCAGTTGCTGTTACCATATGTCCTGTCTCCCTATATTCATCTTTATTTTAGCTGAACTGCAGGCTCTACTTGTTTGTCTACATATTAACAGGGCACCTAGCACAGTCAGTCTACAGTCTTTTCAAGCATGGTGGTATTTAAACACTTTTTTTTTTTTTTTTTTTTTTAACCTTAAAAACCTCATTGGCCGTAGGAGTGACTGGAAGCTACAGTACGTACCTTCGCTAAAAGGTTGATACACATAGAACATATTTACGGTGTGAAAGTTACTGCCACAGATGATTTTGAGGCCAAGGGATTCCATGGTTGAAAAAGTTTTAAGACTTTTGTGAAAGTGTACCGTTGCATGAAGACAGAAGATACTCTCTCTGATTCATGAAGACAGAAGATACTCTCTCTGATTCAGAGGTGCGGGATTTGCAGACTTCCAAATATTAGTGGAATATATAAAAGGGTATTCCTGTATGTTTGTTTGATCCTGGTATTATTTGCGAGGTGTTTAGGGCTCATTGTTAGTAAAAAGTGTAGAACTGGATGGAACTCTTGTCTTGCCTGTGCGTCCTATCTAGATGAAGTAACTTCCTTGTTCCCCACGTTAGAGCTCTTCACAGCTTCACATCTCTAACTGACAAACTGTTCATTTTGGTTTTCTAAAGTTGTTGTTGGAGGTGGTGGTGGTATAAATAGTAGTACTATTGGTGCAGGCAGAAAACAGGTCTCTGCAGGTGTTTTTAGGTCCTATGGTAGTAACCAATTACCAGTGTACCTTCAGTTTAGAGGCTGGACTAGCAGGTGAGCACATCTGTGTATTGCATATTAAATGATTTTGTGTCAAACTATATGGTCAGTACAAAAAGTTTTCTGGCTTATGTGTGACAGCAGAGGTTAAGCTCCTGAAGAAATACTGTGCTAATTATCTTAAAGTCATAAAGGTTATAAAGCACTTGCATCTTGGATACCAATTGCAATTTATATAACATTCATTCTGTAGTTCTCAGTGTTCTGATCACAGCTCTTCATTAGCATTAAGCATAATAGATGGTGAAATTTATTTTGAAACAGAATTCTGCTGTTAAAAATGGCAAATGTCTGAGTCCAAATATTTTTCAAACAATCCCCAGTGCTTCATGTTGAGCATTTGCTTTTTGCCATCTGCTATTTTCTGTATTTGTCAACACATGTATGCTCAGCATCGTGAATGAACAGGCAGATGTAAATTTCCAAAGCTAAAAGGAGTTGGAGGTCTTGCCATATGTCATCCAAAAGATGGCTATATTTGCAGTTGAATCTTAGAATTGGCATTATTAATACATAGTATACAATAAAACATGGTTGAGTTGTAGATATGTAAGAACGATTTCGTGTGGGCAAGTTAGCTTAAAACTGATGAATATTTAAAATACAACTTGTTTCTGTCAATCCAATAAGCTGGTGATGAAAAAGGTTAACCTGCAAATAAACCTGTAAATATACACCCTACTAGAGTGAATATATTCACTCACTGTTTCACCAAATTTTGCTTTGCTGTACTTAATTTTTTCATTTGATCAGGCTACAACATATGTTTAAGTGAATTATTTTACTACAGATAATGTCAATTAAGAATAGTACTAATTTGATACAGAAAATGGGACAGGTTTCACCTAAGAGGAGTGGTATTTTTTTAACCATTTTTTTCTCATATTCTAAGTATTTAAGTAAAAGCTCATATTCATAAAATTTCCTTGAAACTTAAATTTATGTTTTTGAAAAATCTTGTGTGCTTATTGATAGCTGGATCATCTTGATACTTCATTATTGTAACAATCAGTAGCAGCTGAAGACTTTTGAGCACAAGCTATGTGTGACACTGTCAACACTATAAGTGATCTATTTTAAAATAATATCCAACTTTTCTAAAACAAAATCAAACCTCGAAGATACTCTGGTATCTTCTCTACCTCAGAGCTTCAGCCAGGAGTTCGGAAAGAAAAAAATATGATAAGTATGTATTTTGTAACCAGCTCAATGCAAAGATTCCTTGTTTGATTGCTTCAGGTTCATGCTAAAGTGCTTTCTGAAGCTCAGAAGACTTGCAGTTTCCAAAAGATAAAATTAGGGTAGCAAAATAGGATATTGGGGAAAAAAATACACCATTTTATTATTGGAACAATATTTGCATCTCCTTTTGGTCTAGCACTTTGGCCAGAGAATGAGTTGCCAGATTGTTTTCAAATTTTCCTGTAGCTGCTCTATATCTCAAAACTGCTTTTTAAAACACATAAAGTCATCAAACACACAAGCTTTGTCTAGCTGAAAATCAGGTGTCTGTTCCTGTTGATGCTGATGATATTATAGGATACCTTTCAACTGGAATAAAATTATTGTGCAGGAAAATTATATGCTGCTGTTAAAATGTATGCCCTAATATTAAAGAAAATCCATGTAATTTGAGCAGGGAGTATGCAGGAAGCTCTTATTCTTAATATGGTAAGGAAATAAAATTGCCATTTCACAGTGTTACAGAGATTCTCTTTTTATCAGAAGGGGTGGTGTGTGTGTGCATATGAATACAAACAGTGTTAAGGTGATCACTTAATCGAGTAGAAATTTTGAAAACAGCATGAGGCATTGGTGAGAATGACTCAGCAACAAAAAAGACATTAATAGAAATTTGATTTAATGAAGCGAATGAGAGATTGTTCTATTGAGCTTGTATTGAGGAAATAATTTTTTCTTTCTGAAGAGCAAGAAATCTGTTCTGAGATTTATGTACATATCTAAATTCTGCAACAACAAGACATGCAGAGGGTGTCATATATGTGAAGTTAAAGACCTGCTGATTGGTGCCTTAAGCTTGTTTCAAAATTATTTCAGTGTTACTCCTAAAAGGACTTGCCAACTGAGTAACTTCATGTGGAATTTAAGTTGAGAATTCAAATGTTTAAAATTGAAATACTTTGAGTTTCATATTAGAAATCTCATAATAATGCGTCATAATGGAAATTTGCAGTGTATATATTCCTTTTTCTTTTCAATAGCCTTTGGGGGGTTTATTTGTTGATAAGTAGCAGCATACCTGTTAGATATTCAGCAGATCATCATTCTTAGCTAATTCTAGTTTCAGCTAACCTGTAGAAAATGGGTTTTGTCGCTTGACTGCATAAACAGGAAAAGTTCAGGAGAGCCTGATTGTAGCTTGACTGAAGTTAATAGAATTGCAACAGAGAGAAAGGTAAGTCACTAGGTTTAATGTAGAGGGCTGTTGTTTTAACAGTCTGGCTAGTTTGAGCAGTTTCCTACATCTGATTTATTACTTACGACCCTAATAAAATACAAAGGGGCATATTTCACAGTTGGGACTTGAAAAATTGGTCATTAGTTTATGTAGTACATAATGAACCTCAGTGTTCCTGAAGTCACTAGTTCAAACAGCTTGATGAGATATGGGGCTTGGAACTAGATGATCTTAAGGCCTTTTCCAGCCCTAACCATTCTGTGATTCTGTGAGGCAGATCATAACCATGCTGATGTTTCTGCTGCTGTTTAAGCTAGGAGAACTTCTTTTATGTTTACTTGCCTGCTTTCTTGTTGTGCTTTTTGTTTGTTATACCAGAAGATATTCAGTAGTAAGTCTGAAGAACAGGCATTTAGCCTGGCAACAATTATGTTGCTATAACAAGAACTTTTGTCAGTCTGAGTAGTGTCACATATTTGTTTGATGGTCCTTAAAAGCCAAATGTTCTGGAGATGTGTGGTGCTGCTGCATGCAGGTACAGACTGCCAGTCTGAGACGAAGCTCCTGCTCACTCGGTTGGAATTGTGTGAAGCTGCAAACCTCTGGTCCCAGTTGGTCCTTGGGCCTTATGTACTCTCATTAGGATAAGTGACCAATGGGAGTGTGTGTTCCACATAATTCGACAGCTGGCCAATCGAGTGAAATACAGTGATTAACCAGTTAGTGCTCTGATGGGTCAGCAACCAGCTGGAAGGTGTACTCCAGACACATCCTATAAAAGAACAAGCAGAGAAGGATATCCTGACTAGCAGAAAGCATGGGGGGAAGAGAGGTTGTGGATGTAGGTGGAGAGAAAAAGGATGTAGTAAGATATCACAGTGGAAAAAGGGGCATAGGATGATATGTAGTCTACAGTATTCCTTTAGTGGGGGTGGTGTCTACCATAGAATCATAGAATAGTTAGGGTTGGAAAGGACCTTAAGATCATCTAGTTCCAAACCCCCTGCCATGTTCAGGGACACCTCACACTAAACCATGCCACCCAAGGCTCTGTCCAACCTGGCCTTGAACACTGCAAGAGATGGAGCAGTCACAGCTTTCCTGGGCAACCCATTCCAGTGCCTCACCACCCTTACAGTAAAAAATTTCTTCCTCATATCCAATCTAAACTTCCCCT